>JZKD02S1956512.1:272602-296372 GCA_000966675.3 Picea glauca
TCTGTCATCCAATGTGTGAAACAATTGGGCTTTGAATGATTCAAGAATTTCTTTCAGGGTTTGAGAGGAAATAACCATCTGAGCACCCTATGAACTCTTCAGTCTTGCAGCTGTCATGAAGAAACCCAAAAAATAGACCCAATAAGTTTCAGCAGAAAATCGCGGCTTTTTCTGGAAAAACCCTAAAAAACTGTTGAAGTTAAAATGCTCATAACTTCACTTCCCAGACTCCGTTTTGGCTGAATTGTTTTTTTACATTGGGTGAAATTGTGAGAGGAACTCAGATATGTAATTTATTTGGGCAAATTTGGCCTCCAAATGCTACAGAAAAAAAAAATTCTCGCTGCCGTCCGCGGAAAAAATCCTGAAAATTTACAGATTTTAAAACTTCAATATCTTGACTTCTTGGACTCCATTTCAGACGATTTTGTTTTTCAACTTGGGTGTTTTTCTGAGAGGAACTCAGATATACAACTCTTTTCTACAAATTTTGTACATAAATATACCGAAAACTTCAAGAATGTCGTGGCCCTCTCTTTTATTCTTCGAAAAAAAAATATGCAAAAATAAAAAATATTTGCCCACAATGTCTGCCCAAGGAAAGTGCTCTGATACCAATTGTTAAGAACTTGAATAGATCTACAAATATAATCACCACAAATACTGAATACACAATAGATCCACAAACAATATAGAAGAAACCACACTTTATTATTACCAAACCCTTGAGGTAGGGAAACACCATACAATGGATCCTATTATGGAAGGGATCCTCTCCTGTTCACTTGCCTCTTCGAGGGGGCATCCTCCTATTGATATACCACTCCAAATACAATACTTCTCTTGATGTCTCATTACATCGGTTGAACCCCTTTATATAGTGCTACCATCACCTAAGAACAGTCTAGAGGAGGAATCTTCTAGAAGTAGAACCTTCTAAGAAGTCCTCTTACATTTATTATATCTAACTATCCATTTATTATATCTAACTACCATAGTGGGCCTTATTTAATAATATAGTGGACCTAGTCCACCTTACATTGAATGAACTCCACTATTATCACTATGGACCCTCTGGGCCCCCCCACTACTTCTCTAGCTACCTTACAAACCCTTATTCTTCTGGAAAGGAATGAAGGCAGACATAGTCAACTACGTGGAAATATGTCTAGAATGTCAACACGTGAAGGTTGAATATAGACATCCGGAAGGATTACTACAGCCACACACTATCCCATAATCGAAATGGGAGGTCATTTCGATGGGTTTCATTGTTGGATTTTCGCTAACGTCAAGGAGGCATGACTTGATTTTCGTGGTAGTTGAAACTCTGATGAAGAGTGCTCATTTTATCCATGTGCATACGACGTATCAGGAACCTGTCATAGCTAGATTTTTCATCAGTGAGATTGTGAGGTTGCATGGAGTTCCTAAGAGGATGATATCCGATCAAGGATCAATGTTTACAAGACACTTTTGGACTAGTTTCCAAGAGGCCTTGGCAACCCAACTTACCTTTAGTAGCACATATCATCCAGATACAGATGGGCAGACTGAATGAATGAACCAAATATTTGAGGATATGTTTCATATGTATGTGATTGACCAACAAAAGAATTGGGAAGAGTTATTTCCACTGGTAGATTTTGTATACAACAATAATTATCAAAGCTCCACTAAGATGGCGCCATTCAAGTTTCTTTATAGGAGACTGTGTCAGATGCCTTTGATTTTGGATCAACCTGAGGATAGGGTCTTGGTAGGACCATAAGCGATCCAGGAAATGGAGGAGAAAATGAAAACGATAAGATGAAGGATCGTTGAAGCGCAGGATCGACATAAGAGTTATTTCGATGCACATCACATTGACTGTAGTTATGAAGTTGGTGATTGAGTCGTCTTGTGGGTAAAACTGCAAAAGAGTTCGATCAAGATTGGAAAGGGTGATAAACTCTCTCCGAGGTTCATGGGACCTTTCAAGGTTGTTGAAAGGAAGAGTCACGTGGCCTATTGACTAGCCTTGTCTGATTCTTTGAGAAATATGCATGATGTTTTTCATGTATTTGTATTGAGACATTATGTTAGTGATCCTACACATGTGATTGGCATGATTTATTTGCAGGTGTCAGATGAGGTTGTGCTCACGACAGAGCCAATCCGAATTTTGGACCATCACATTCGATAACTACAGTGTCGAACAGTTGATCAGGTCAAGGTCCAGTGGAACAATTATACTCTGCACTTAACTACTTGGGAGGACGCATATGATATGCGTCATCAATTTCCATTTTTGTTTGATAGCTAGACATTTAGATATTGTCAGATACTTTATATCTTCACTTGTATACTGTGAAAATTTGGGACGAAGTTTAAAATAAGAGGGGTTGTATTTAACATCCGACTCTTGCGTGCACCTGATGTGACTTATTCTTTGAGGACACTTGCGTGCATGTGATCTAGTTAATTATATGATTGATTGCTTCACTTATGAATTCTGATGATGAGATTGTGATTTATGATGTTATGTTATGTTATTATGTATAGACATATGCTATTGACTAGTTTTTCATGGTTGTGTAGGACTCTTGATAGATTGAGGATGTCGATGGCATCGGTGGACCTCCTTGGAATCCGGATCGAGTCAAGGAGTGGACTGTATATGGTTTGATTATTTATTTTATTACATATGTGACATATGAATGGGTATATTGTGGTGTTGTTTATGGATCGTTGGCATATTTTTTTGATGGATGCAGGATGACAATTTCTTGCTAATCAGGACGCACATTTGGAGTAAAGGGGTCATGCAACACAACTAGATATATTGAGGGAGAGGTGTGGCAGTAGCCTTGCCACAGCCTACTAGCACTCCCATCGTGGCTCGAACTGTAGGTTAACGATTACCTAGCTCAAGAGATCCATGATGTCGTGAGCGAAGACTGAGACAGTTGCTCACGAAGATTCTAAGGGGTACACAATAAGGTAGGGTCCTTATTCCTTAGAGGCCCTTAGTCTCCCATAAGGTCACCTGATGGAGTATTGACTCCAAGGGTTGGACGTCTACCAAAATCAGTCAAAAGGTGAGTGGCACCCTTGGAGCACATAGTTTGTCCTAAAGGGCAGATCACATAAAAGAAACATGAATGAAGGAAAGTGACACCCTTGGAGAACGTAGTGCATCTTGAAGGGCACATCACGATTTGAAAACAAATGTGAGTCCATGAACGTAGGTGCCTAGAAAACAATATCTTACCTTGACATAGTCAGCCTTAAAATAATTATGTATGACTAAAGTTTATAATTATAACCTTCCTTTAAAAATTTTCTAAGCCTAGGTCTAAGTGGGACATGAGGACTAAAAATTAATTAAGCAATTAATAAAGAGAGGATGAATAAAAATGGCGAGTAAAAATTAAATTATTTAAAAATATTAATTGTTGTTTATGTGCAAACTTGCTAAATTTGAACTTAGATAAAAAGGGGAAATTAATTGCAAAAGGAATCTGGAACATAGAAGGAATCTAGTATAGATAACTATCCTAAAATGAACTCAAATAATATTTAAGAAAGGTGTCAATCATTAAGGGAATGTGAGGGATTAAAGGGACATTGAGGAGAGTTTTTAGGAATGCTTTTAGGTGGGTGAGGGAAATTGGCAATTTAATTTAATTAACTAAATCAAATTCTGGTGCAACTAAGGGATCGGGTGACAAGTGTACAGGGGAGAATTGTTGCTAATTAATTTTTAATAAAATGAATTTAATGTGCAAATGGAAGTGTCACTAAGAATAACTCTATAAAAGAAATGGAAGAGAAGGGGTATGGATCATGGTATGCGTAAGGTTATGCTGTCGTATTTTTTTCAATTGACTGATTTTTCTTATGGGAGTCGGGATACCCAGCTCGAATAGAGAGTGGTAGCTCGACCTTGCAAGGCGAGTTGGGAGCTAGCTTTCTTTGGTTTGTGTGCGTGGCCCCTTTGCGGCTCGGGGGGATTAGGGGGAAGAAGAGTACCCCTAGCCTTGGCTAGGAGGTATCGGTGAGCAAGAAGGAGCTGGACAGAACACAAATGTGAGACAACCACTTCGGATTTTGTGCCTTTGGTTACGGTAGACGTTTTAAATTTTCATTTGAAAGTAGTTTAAAAATTGTATGTGAAATTTTACGTTGATGAAAATTGTTATGGTTCCTTGAAGATGGATGTGTGTGCACTTTTTTTTTGTTCTGATAATGTCGTGATCATGATTAATTTAAAATTTACGTTATTCCCTTCACTATCGTTGCGTCTTGCTTACTCTCCATGCTTGAGTGTTTCCTCTTATCCTCCCATCTTGTAAAAATAATTTCTATCTCTGTGTTATGGACTCTTTTCATATATATTTGTGCCTTATGGATTTTTGTGTTGTTTTTCTTGTTGAGCTCTCTCAAAAATATTCCAGAACTTGGGACACCCTTCCCTTACCCCTGCATTTGCTGTAGCCTTCCTTTCATATGAGGCCCAATGTTCTTGTTTTCTTACACAAAAAAAAGTGATACTGTCATGCGTGTTGAGATTGGGATTGCGTGGATTTTTTATTTTATTTATTTATACACAGCAAGATAAAATAAGAATTGAGATTTTCGTGTTGAGATTGGGATTGCATGGAGTTTTCATTTTTTTTAATTTATACACAACAAGATAAAATAAGAATTGAGATTTGCGTGTTGAGATTGGGATTGCATGGAGTTATTTATTTATTTATTTATACACAACAATATAAAATAACAATTGAGATTGGGTTTTCGTGCATTTTTGTTTTGTGTACTAAGCTAAAAAAATGATTGCCTGGTTTTTTTTTAATCATCATCTAGTTTAAAACCCTTCTGCATGAAGGGCACTAGGATCTTCCTTGGGATTCTATAAAAACACTACGTAAATGTGAATTGAACCCCTACACAGTCTCCATTGACCTTTGATTTTACACTCATGCTCATATTGCACCCAGAAGCCCCTTTGCACAGTCGACACTTTACCTCGTTCTTACACTTCGTCTTGTATTGTGCCCATAACCTCTACGCAGTATCTATTGACCTTTGTTTTTACACTCGGGATTGTATTGTGCATAGAACCCCCTTGCGCAGTCATCACTTTACCACGTTTTTACCCTCAGGATTATTTTTCACCCAAAACCTCTATGCGGTCTTCATTGAACTTCGTTTTACACTCAGACCTCAAGGGTACACGCTCAGTTTTTACTCAGACCTTTATTCATCTAATGCTCAACGTTGCTTACCCAACGCATTTAGTGCTTAGCACTCTCCCAAGAAACTGCTAAGCGTTTCCTGTTTTGGCTTCCTTTCACTCCGCGTTCGCATGCACTGATTCGGTGGTAATTAAGGCTTCAACTAGGTTTAATTCAAGAATAATTAAGTCTGTGAATTTAGTTTAAGGTGGGATAAGTAATTAAATTAACTTAACCTTACCATGTCTTGGAGTGATGCCTTTGACTAGTGATTTTAAATTTGATCATTGAGTAATCATGTTTTAAGCCTTATAAATGGCCTCATTAATTTATTTATATTTCATTTGTATTAGTATTGAACTTAATGTATTTAGGACTACTAACGATGTTGCGTTGAACCCTGAAAACAACAGTGGCAGATTACCATGAAAGGTAACCAATCTTCCGTTGTGGCCCTTTGATTAATTAAAGCTTTGAGATCTTGAAAATACCACTCAGTTATATTAATGCGAGATCATTGTAATAATTAGATTTTACTACGCCATATATTGATGCGAGCTCATTATAATAATTAGATTTTATTTCTTTAACCTTTCCTAGAATTTTGAAGTTGTGTTTTATATAAAATCTATTTTAACCTATTTTTCAATGGATGTTTCAACATTGTATCTTAAAAAGGGGTTAACATAAATATCACATAAATTACATAGGATATATATATTTTGAAAATGGAAACATATGTTCAGATTTATTCTTGTTCTTTTTCTTGGATATATAAAATACAAATTTAAAGAAGGGTCAATTTAATATAGAGTTGTCAACTAAATGGAGAAATTTTGTAAGCATTTTATAACTTATAATCTTGTAATGGAAGGAAATACACCCTATCCCTTATAGATATTACAAGGTACTCTACTTCTTCTATTATGCTCCAATATCCCGCTTAGTTTTTGTGCTCACTATGACATAGTAAATCATTACATCCAGAATGGAACCCCTTCATTGCTTAGCAGCCTAAAGTTTAACTTGTTGTTTACAAGATATAGTTGCACTTACGGTTTTTATGTAATGTATGAGGATTATAGAGTTTTTAGACCTCTTGCACAAATGAATTGTATGTCATACTGATAGTTAAATATATTTTATTTTCTTATTGCCTTGTAATCGTTGTAGAGTATGATCAATTACTAGATTAGATATCTTGCACCTTGAAATAAAAAGGCTTGGGTACTCTTGTGCAATAGATGGCGTGGATCCATGCTTGCTTAGATTTAGTTTAATTCTTGCGCGCATGAAATTAATGTATGGAATGATGGTTTTAGATGTTTAGTTATTTAGTTTAATTAGTTTATTCTTGAATGATGGTTAAACTCAGTTATTTCTTGCGCGCATGAAAATTTAAGGTATTTGAATGATGTATTGTATAATGTTTAGATTCTTATGCTTGCACGCATTGAAAAGTCAAGGTATGAATGGGTGTTGGATATTACTTTTGCGCCATGAAAAATTTATTGTAATTTGATGATTGATTTAATCGCGCGCCTGGAAGTTAAGTAGACATATTGTGCCCTAAAAATTAAATGAGTAGATTATTGTGCCTCAGATTATGTCATTGCTAGATGGATTTATTATTTAAGTTATCTTGCACCATGGAATGTTATGTTAGATATGATGGTTTATTAGAATGGTTTTTCTCATGGTTGATCCTTGATGTTGTTATTTAGCTTAGTCAGCTTCGACTTGATTGAGTCGGGTGGGATGTAGACACCTCCTTGTTCCTCATAACAGTCGCCAGCCCTGAGACCTTAAATGGTCAAAATCAATGGGAACCTGGGCTTGAGTGTTTCTTATGTGTCCTGGAGGACCTAACCATTGCAAGGTAGGATGGGTGGGTAGTCATTTATATTATCCATCTGATTAAATGTTCATAATTTTCTTCAAGCTTCATGATGTGCTAATCTGTTATGTCGTTTATGTTTATGTGTCACGTGAAACTCATTCATTATGATATCATCGAGTTATGTCGCTATGAATTTATTGTTGACGTTATTTTCCTAATGCTTTAATATATATATATATAACCTATTGTACATCATTTTTGGTTATAACGATTGGGGACATTACATATTTCTATGAATTAAAAAGGTAATTAAATATCTTATCAAGATATAGATTCAAAGAGATGACTGGAAAAACACAAATTCAAGTCTAGTTATGTCTGATGATCAAAATATAGAAGTGGAATATTATAAAATTATAACTTTTTGAAGGAAAGATTAATACTCTCATAACTCAATGACCTATTTTAACTATTCATTCCCCTATATTAGGATTCATTGAAAAGCATATCCACGAAAGTATTTCTTAGGCTAATTTTCCTTCAAAATCTGTTTCGTTAATTTTATAGCCCAATGCATAGTCCTCCCCATTGTTAGATATATTCTTTGAATTATCAAAAATAAAGAAACAATAAAGAGGTTTGGAAAATAGAGTGATCTTTTTCCTCTCCCAGAAGGGACAACTATTCCTAGGTTATTAGTAATAGTAGATCATCACATGAAGAAGTTTAAGCTAGCTTCATTACATCCTCAAGCTTTAAAAAGTGAAAAGGATATGCAACCTAATGACTATGATACGACAACCATTAATGTTTATTTGAAATAGAGTCATGCATTGAATATAATAGAATTTCAAAAGAAAAATAAAAACATAGTTTCTAGAGAACATATATAATCATCTCTTGAATATCACGAACATATATAATCATCTCTTGAATATCAAGAATATTGAGAGAATAGTTATAAAACAAACCAAATCATTGAAATGTAAATTAACAATAACAAATCTAGAATCATCACCATTTAAAAGAAAGATGGAAATTAATATTATATGTTTATCTTGTTAACCTACGAAGTTCAAATATGCAGAAGATTTACTCAAATTTAAAGATACCAAAATTAAAGGGTTGAGGTGTAAATTGTAAACTATAAATACTTAAGTATTGCAAACAATAGAGTCAAAGATGGTTCATGGGAGAGATTCATTTTTTACATAAAATAAAACAATAAAAGAAGAATGAAAGTATTCTAGATCTCAAGAAGTTGGACATTACAAAATGTATGAAAACAATAAAGGAAGCATGAAAATATTTTAGATCTCAAGAAGTTGGACATTACAAAATGTATGAAAGACTTTAATAAAAAAAAAAAAAGTTGATGGGATATTTTGGAACTAAGAAGGTTAAATCCTTAAAAAAAAAAAATAAAAAAAACTTAGGTGTTATTAGCATTGCTTCTAAACCACTTAAACTATTTTCCATAACAACATCACTAGATGAGAAACACGATGAGAAAATGTCACAAATCCAAAAGAAAATAAAAATTGATTGTGCCCAAGGAAAATATCTTGGAAAAGAAAAAGTAATTGATATCCTAAACACGATGAGAAAATGTCAGAAATCCAAAAGCTTATAAAAATTGATTGTGCCCAAGGAACAAATCTTGGAAAAGAAAAAGTAATTGATATACTAAAAATATCTCTAGATGAAAATTATTCTCAAATAGAGAGACTTCAAGAAGTAATATAGAATAAAAACGATTTAAACACTTAGTGATACTTATAGTAAAAACCCAATATGATTTAGATAAAACATGGGCTTACTAGGGAAAGAGTACATGATTAAAACCAAAATTTCTATTTCGGATCAAATTATTTAGTATGTGAATCAGTTTTGTGAGCATTTCAGTTGTGTGAATACGTGGCAAGATTTGATGCTTTGTGTTCAGTGAAATGTTTGGAAAATATATAAAAATATTATGGATAAAATTATTATAGCCTTCATTGCTACTAACTTAACACTTTTAAAGAGAAAATGAAGAAAATTGGTATTTTATACTGGAGTGTCATAGTTATGAAGGTTGATAGGATCATTATAAAAAGGTCTACAATGCAAACTTAACACTTTTAAAGAGAAAATGAAGAAAATTGGTATTTTATACTGGAGTGTCATAGTTATGAAGGTTGATAGGATCATTATAAAAAGGTCTACAATGCAAGTGGTTCAAACACACTATAATTCCATACCATGGAGTGTCATAGTTATGAAGGTTGATAGGATCATTATAAAAAGGTCTACAATGCAAGTGGTTCAAACACACTATAATTCCATACCAGGACATTATGTCTTTAAAAGTGAGACTATTCTTTTATGTATGCTAGGATTGTTGTCTCCATGGAATTTTAGTGAAAGGTTGCTTAGCAAAGAATATTATAAGTCATATTTGTTGCGGTGTAAAAATAATGTGGATGGAATGGGAGAAGGAATACCCTTATAACATCATAATAAGTTATTATATAGATAAAGCCAAGTATGGAGTTATTCAACATTATTATAAACCAAAGATGGCGTTACTATAAGCGTTATTATACAGATAAGGCCAAGTATGGAGTTACTACACGATGTTAAGAGAGTTCATGAATCCTTGCCACTAGTTTCATGTGAAATGTTTATTGACTTGGATAAAGCATGTCGCCATATGCACAACATCACCTATCTAGCAAGAGATAATTGATAGAAAATCACATAACTAGTGAACAAAGTGCCACTAATGTCCTCTAAATGTGTGTCATATTTATATATTTATAAAGTAAGAACTAAAATTTTTGTGTATTTATATAGAAAAAATAGTAAATGATGAACAATGTGATAACAAATGTGTATTTATATAAAAAAAATAGTAAATTATGAAAAATGTGATAAGAAATTTAATTAGCAAAAGTAAAATAAGGAAAACTGAGAATAAAACTTGCACAATATTAACACTTATATTGATAATCTAGAAAGAGAACAATGTTTAGAGGTCTCTTCGAGGAGAAACATCTAAATGATTAAATCTCTAATACAATGAATTTTTTTGACAATGTAACATTACATAGCTTCATATCTCTATAAATAGTTTCTTGCTACCCAAACCATAAACACTTATGGTCCATCATTAATGAGCACCAAATATCTAGCGAGACTTATTCATAGAATATTGCCTCATACATTAATTAATTGGCTCCTAAGTACCCCTAAGATTGGGTAGGAACCTAAAATATCCCCCCCCCTTCAAAAGACCCATTATAATCAAGGCTGGAGGTGTGTCAACTACTATGAAATTGTTGTTGATTACCGGGTGGAATATTTTGGTTGTATATTCTTCCACCACATCAATGATTCTGTGGTAATATGTTGGAATAGTCAATGATCTCTTTTATCTGGTACTACCTCCAGTTGTAACCAAATGGAACCCTCTTCATCAAGTTTGATAATGCTATTTGGAATGTGACAATTTGTCACCACCACTTTCTTCAAACAAGAAACATGAGATACTAGGTGGATCTTGGATACTATAGTAAAGTTTTGTGATGCATTAGAGTCTCTAATAGGGGCCATTGAACTTGGGTATGATATTCTAGTGTCTCTTTTCCTTGAGACATGTCTACATATAGAGATAGAAACAAAGAAACATCGCATTCTCTTCTTCAATGGAATGGTTTGAATGGTGTTTATCTACCTACTACTTCATTATATTTTGAGATAAAAACAAATTGTCTTTAAGTGTATGGAGAATTGTAACCCTAGTGTTAAGAGTGATATCCACTTCTTGGAACTTATACATGTGCCTAATAATATGTATGGCATGACCTATGGAGGTTTTTCTCCATAGATAGCTTCAAAGGGGAACATTTTGGTATCACCCTAGTAGGTGGAATTGTACCACCATTTAATAAGGGGTAGCCATCAAACCCATTGGCCCTATCTATTCGATGGGAAATATTGTAAATAAGTTTCTAGGCACTTGTTAACCACCTTTATTTTTCCATATGTTTGGGAATGAAAATAAATTCTCATTTTTAATTGGTTGCCATGTAGTTTAAAAAACTCCTTCCATTGCTAGTGGAGGTGGGTTCATGATTCATAACGATGGAATTAGGCATGCCATGCAATTTAAAAATTTAATCAATGAATACTTGTGCAACTATGGATTACTTAAACAAGTGTTGTAATGCACAAAAGTAAGCATATTTAGAAAGTAAGATTTGTTACTAGATTTAGTAATGCCAACAATAAAATCCATGGAAATGTCATCCCAAATAGTTACATGTATCAATAGAGGTTGCAATTCCCAAGGGATAATCTTCCACCCATGTTCATTTGACACATGTCACATTCCGCTATGGAAGTATGGATCTCCTTCTTTATGTTGTCCCAAAAAATGAGTTCTTATATGTTTTTTTAAAATATAGAGTGACCAATGATGGGAGGTGAATGGAATTCCACTAACACCTAATGTTCTTTTAAAGTACAGTTATGCAGCAAAATGATACACCCTTTATACCTCAAATTTCTATGCTACTAATTATAGTCTATAAGGGAAGTTTCACCCTTTATGACTGTCTATTTGTGGTAGTGGATAGATTCAGTATGATGTGAATTCTCATTCCTAATAAAAATACCATCAAGGGACAAGATGAAACCATATTGATGGAATTCTTAAGCTAATATGGGTGAATGATGCTCGTTTGAAGACCTATGTTTATACTTATTGAAGATAGCTTGATGCACTCATGTCAAAGGAAGTGGGGTAGGGTAGGAAGTGTCTAGTTTTGTGATTATTAGTTGGTTTTCAGTGATTTGTTCAATTTTTTATAATGCATTTCAATCATAATCAATGTCTATGGTTAAGGGACCCAAGTATTTATTTTCCTGAGTCAATCTTACATTATTGAGTCATTTAAGCATACAACACTGTTGCAATCAATGGATGTTTTGAAATCCATGGGTTTTTTTATTTGTCGATTGTAGTCCCATTGTCTGGTTGTCTTTCTTTATAGTGGGAGTTTCAATGGGTATTTATAAAGAAAGTTAGACACAAATTTGTATGGGTTGTTTAGTAATGTCTAAGTAGTTGTCAAGTCTATTCAATGTACACAGATGTAGTTATGAGTTGTTTCATGTAATGTTTGTTGCACACTTGAGCATACTCTATCACCAGTCCCAGTTTTCAATGTTATACCCATAATTAAACCCCCCCTTCTCCTTGCATTAAAAATTTACTTTGTTTTCTTCTGAGTACGTATCAGTAACACTAAATCCCAAAAAAATGAAGAAGGATATAAAAGTGTTCACCAATGTTCCAAAGTTAGATTTAGATCCTATTTATGTACCAGAGACAATCTACCATCATGGGAAAATTCTTAGGAGGCAAAGACATAGTTCCAAGATCCAGGGGATTTGTTTCGACTAAATTCTACTACCCATGAGTAGAGATCATTTAAGACTTGCATGGTAAAGTGGAGCACACCAGATGGGTTTATAACGACTTCATATATGTGAACTTGTTTCCAACCATGAAGAATGAGGCATACATGGAAAAACTTCCACTAAAGTGTAGAGAGATTACTTTCATATTGAATCCTACTTTTCAGCCTGTTGTCGGAAAAATCGGTCTATGCATACAATGATTGATCTCCCTTGACTCAGAAACCGAGACTAGAACAAAACATGACAAAACATATAATTTTCCCTAGGTTTATGTAATAAAAAATGCTAGCTAGCAAGAGCTCACACCTTTTAATCGACGATTTTCCTCACTAGTTGTAGTTTCCAACTCCATTATGAGACTTGTCAGTGATATCCTATAAGAAAACATAAGCCAATAAGAGAGAAAGAAACAAAAGTATAATTTGATAAAACCTATGCAAATTATTAGGGAGAAATGCAACAAAGACAACCTAAAATCGATAGCATTTTTGGGAGATAACATATATTGTTGTATTAATAATAATGGAAGAGATTACAACCAGAGCCTTGATGTTGTGAAGTCCCTCCCAATGATTCCTTTCTCCAATACACCCCTTTTGCTTCTGTGCGTTCTGACACCATAGGTTTGATACCACCCCATCTAGGTCAAAAGTCACCTTAAAAAAGAAGAAGCTAAAGCCATGGTTGATGACTATTCATGATTGATTCATTGATTCATTGGATAGATTTCTTCATGCGAGATGCCTCCTTTTATATAATTGAAAAGGAAGGGATGAAAAGGTTAGGATGAGATATTAGGATTTTCATCAAATCAGGAATACAGGTGACATTAAAACCAATCAGAAGGCACCTCATCCTCAAAGCTTCTATTCTAGAAACTTCTCGAAATTATTATTTTTTCCTTCGTATGAACAGTGTCACACCCTATGAATTAGAAACATGCAACACTGTCCCAGGATACTGTGTTGCAACATGTGACATTCAATGATGTTGCAGGTTATAAAGGAATATAGTGCAACACACTCATAAATTATGGTTTTTAAAAGAAATTCCCATAGTTTCATCTATCGAGGAAATGTTTTTCTTCCATTTTCTTTAGGGATTAAGGAAAGAATCCTTTGAATGACAAAGGATAGGTGAACATAATTAATGGTCATAGTTGTGACAAAAATAATGTGTAATAGATCCCCTATGCGATTTTACCCTGTTGAATTTTTTAGACTTACCTATATTTGACACCATGGGGGAGGTGGGTAGGTATACAAAGTGTTTGATCAAAAGAGTGCATGGTAATGAAATTTGGATAGAGGGATACTACCTTGTTCACATCTAGGATATTCAAAAAAATTACCAACTTAACAAGAACTCTCTAGATTTCTCATTTTTCGAGGTCACATTTTTTACCCCCGTTTAAAAAAATGGTGCTACCGATAGCACCGTTTTGGAAATGGGGGTAAAAAAGGCGACCTATAAAAAACAAGAACTCTATCAGTAGCATACTTTTTTGTAGTGGTCAAAACTTAGACCCATTCATACCCGTTGCATTGAAAACTGATGTCATTATGGACAACGACTTTAAAATTGGTCCTTGAGTCAAAACGTGATGCTACCAATAGCACCTAGTTTTTTTTTGGATTTAATATTATAGCTTAATTGAAACTATAGCCTCTAAAATGACTACCATCATCCATAAAAAAAAAAAAAAACTTAAAATTAAATCCTAAATCATAGCTTAATTTTTTTTTTATTTTTTTTAATTTACAATTAAAAAAAAAATTATATTACCCCAAATTCTGATTTTGTTAGACACTTTGTTATTTATATTTATTAAACATTTTGTTGACTAAGTTTGACCAAGGTTGATCGATACATTTCATAAATATTTTATGAATAATTATTTAATAACTTAGGGAAAAACAAGCTAAAGGTAATAGCTGTAAAGTGAGTGTTGACCCACAAGGAGGAATGACAAGTGGTGATTATGAAAGCCCCAAGTGGAAATGAACTTGAGTTGAACTCAAGTGATGCAGGAGGCTGACATAAAAACTGGTCGAACTCAAGTAAAAGTGGGAGATGAGAAGGTGGCTCATTAATAACCAAAAGTCCTAGGAAAAACAAATAAAAATAATTCACATCAAGTGAGAAGGGGATGCTCATAGTAATGGGAAAAAGAAAGAAGTTTCAGCTTTGAAGTAATTCTTGAAAAAGATAACATCTACATTATTTTTCCTTGTGGTTCAGTGATCAGGATCAGGGGTATTCAGAGCAAGTAAGGTGGTTGTTTTGGATTACGGTTGGGTCGAACGACGACCTTCAACTTGTTTTTATCCCCATCCCATTGGTTGCGAAATTATACAGGTTCCATTTTTTTTATAAATTTGTTAAATTTTGTTAAGAATACTGAGAAAGAAAAATAGAGTTGCAATCATGATTTTATACAGTATGATTTAATTAAGTTAATTAAGTTCTTGATTTGAAACCGAAATATGCAACTGGAGTTGTATGTAATTAAATAACAATGGAGTTGTATGTAATTAGATAATTATTTTTTAACCAAAGAATTCAGAAAGGACACTCACGGATATACATACAGTACATATTAGAATTATACAGAGCACAATCGATATGGTAAAATAACTAGTTAAAACAAAGGAAAAAGATAGATCATACTACCATCGATGTTATAAATCCATTTGGATACTTCATTAACGAGGTTGAATACCAAAACAAAGGGTCCTCATTTAATTAAACCTATAAATATAAGCATAAATTACCATTGAAAAAAATATAAAAATGTTTCCCAGCTCAATAGACAGAGGCGAAAGCTAAATACATTTAAAAGACAGACAAAATGTTTTAATAATGCCAAAATAAAAGAGAAAGGTCATGTTAACACTGTACAAAATAACAAGAGTGGAAAACTCATAAAAACTCTGTCCAGTATAAACAGAGCTTCATGGCTCTATTACAGAAGTATCATAAAATAATCTTTTACAGGAAACCCGTAGACCTAAACAGAATCTAGATTTATACATTTTTTTCTCCCAGGTCTGAATTGGGAAACCAATAATACTTCTGAATAACTTAAACATGGTAACCGTAGTTGAAATCTGTAGTAATCCATCGGGTAAGAATACCTGTGTCTAAGGTGAGCGATCCACGAAGTTCGGGATGGGAAAGAGTCGTCAAGCCTGTTTTTAGACACATAACAAAATAAAATAAATAGTTGTTAATACCTCTTTTTTATCAGAATGGTTCTAGTAAGACAAGTCAAAATGGAAGAAAAAGAGGAAAGGACAAACAAAGTTGAGATTTGGTTGTCACCAGGTATTCGTATGTTTCTCTGGGTCGCCATGGTCAACAAAAATCCAAGAACGACAAAAGGTTTAAGCCAGAATTGTTAAACAAAATAGAGGAGAACCTTCATTTGACAAGGAAGTGAGAATACTATATAAATAAAGGAGTAAGGGCGTAAAGATGAATGAAAATACCAGAAATCAAAATGGGTTATCCTTAAACTGGTAGGATCTTACCCACACTAGCACAGCCACAAGTCACTCGTGGCTGGTGAACGGTGAAATAACTGAGTTTTGGGCATTAAATAATCGCAAAACTCTGTGCATTAAATAATGGATGATGTAAATTCTGTCCAATAAATAATAGTTGGAGTAAAAATTGTGGCTGGTAAACCTGGGCTCTTTAGAAAATGAAACGTTAATCATTCAGAGGTGGCAATCAGCCAGCCATCATAGTAAATTTTAAATATGATTAAGTAAAAATAAAAAATAAACATGTAAACTGATGTTTTTATAATAGTGAGGAAGTTAATGGTTGAAATCACAACCATTGATTTATTGGGACGACTAAGAATATTCCAACAATATTTAATCTTGTCCATACAAAACTGATTAAGTACTAAAAACATCTTAAATGTGCCCATTAACAATAGGTGTATGCCTTTGGACATAATAAAATAAGACCAAAATAGTTACTTATAAAATCCCATCACCTCAAACCATAGATGCAAGGACAACTAAAACCAATAGCACCCAACATAACTGGCCATTGGAAAGGAAATGGTTGCAAGTTTAAAACCCATCTATCACAACTTTTCTACATAGCCGAGATCCTTAAGAAAATAAATCTTAACCTCCAGATAATAAGCTATAGAAACAAATTTTAAAGAAATATTGGGTACCTTGCAGCGAATAACAACCGGAGATAGGTTGAAAATATTATCAGAGAGACTCTCTTATGGAACTATAACACAACACAGAGCAACTACCCTCACAAAGGAAACAATTTCTTACAGAACAAGCGAAATGAGAAATTTTAGGTTTAGTAGTTTGGACAAGTCGTAATGAATTCCAAAACCCTCACTAAGTTCAAAGTCATGTAGGTCGACGTAAATCCTCGTGAAAGTTGTTATAAGGAACCATCGAAATTAATTTGTATACCTTCCCCCTTAAAAGATCGACAACTCTATGCTAAATGCTACCAGGTGCATTAAACAAGCTATGTTGAAAACTGCGTAGGATAGTTAATCACAATGAATGGATAGTACGCAAGAAAGAGTAAAGTGCACGGTTTAATACCTTAGTACCAAAGGAAGAGTAAAGTGAATATCCTAGTTAACATTGGATATAAGCACGATAGGTAACACACTATGTTTCTATTTTTGCAAAGACCAGCTAGCATATAAAGCTTACAAATGATTACTAAGGTTCTAGCTGTGTACTCTAGGGTTCTGGTTTTACAAGGATTACAAAGATCTCTAAGTTTTTTTTTTATCATCCTTCCATCTAAAAAACAGTCTTCCTTTACAATCCTTAGCTACCAAACTGATGTTAATAATTAAGGGTTTCATTTCCTTTGATTGTAATACTTTTGTGACCATGTTTCAAAATTAACATAATATAGTATTAATTATTCTGGATTCAAGGTATTATATATATATATATATATATATATATATATATATGTGTGTGTGTGTGTGTGAGAGAGAGACATCCCAATTTTACTACTATTTTGATGTAAAAGTACATTTTTTTTTTAAATTTATAATTGATATGCATTTTAGTAGACACGATATTCCAATTAGAATATTTGTGTAGTTTACTATCATATTTAACTATTTTGCAACAGTCATAATTATTAATCAATAATTAAAAAACGCTTATGTAGTATTCAACTTATCCAACAATAACTTTGACGCAAGTGGGATGCATAGGCCACATTATATTACTAAAAGTGAATACATTATAATCAACCTTAACATAGAATCGATAAGTTAATTTATTATCAAAAACAAATTTATTAGAGAACTTAATGACAAAATCATTAAGCCCATTCACCTTATATTATTAATTAACCCACGTACAAATTATAATAATATGTATATGTTTATTAGTATAATAGATTTAATTATCTTATATAGGACACAACCATTTTAATATACATAGCACCTATTCAACAACTTTAATAATTTTATAAATTGTGTACAATGCATTTCAATTTTCTAGAATAATAGTAGAGATAAAATGGTCAGAGGTTGCAGCCTAACAATGCTGAAAAGAGTTTTGCATCTTTTTTTCAAACAAAAACAAAAAAAATGTTTAGATTGATAAAACAATGGAAAAACAAGACTATGACATATTTAATTGATCTCAATAAACAATATATAACATCCTAGGGATTTGACATTCAGTCTGCCTGAAGAAGACCAACAAATTGACAATATATCGATGATGGATGTGCATGAATTGGTGTAGGTTCTGTAGTGTTGCATGCCTAATGTTGTTGGTGAATAATTTGCATTTATAAGTGACAACATAATATTAAATACACGTGATGACTTACAATTATGTGTGCCAACACACTGCTTAATGCAAGTGACTGATTTAGCATTATTAATGGCTGCGAATAAGGGTTTAGAATTTATGTGCGTGAAAAACAAGAATAATAGATTTATTGATTCCTGTAGTTATGACTTTAGAAGAATATATAAAGAATAAAACAACCAGCGTAGGAGGTATGAGGATATCCCCGAATTTCTATAGGAAGGACATATTAGCGCTACATTCAGATTCGACTTCTTGTTTCCTTCAATTCAATCCAGAAATTCTCATCCATATGAATCATCTGACTGTTGTATAGTTAAAGATATCTGTATTTCTATAGTGTTGAAAAGATAACTCCATTCTTGTGCAATTCTAATCCATTATAAAACCTCGACTGCATAAAAATCGCCTATGAAATAACTATTGTTTCTAGGAAACCAATGTATTGATAGTGAAGGCGATATTAACATAAGGATTAAATTATATGAAAGTTTCAACTACAAATCACCTTCGGAAAACTGAAGATCCTAGAGAGGTTAAATCAATTCTATTATCGGTGGATGGAATTTCAGTCTTTCATAACAATTATATAATTAAGGTTGAAACTAGCTAGATTGTTCAATGACAGTGGAGCTATCTTCAATGCGGTTTATCAGAGAATTTAAATCCGTAAATTAAGAGTAAGAGAGAAGCTTACTAATAAATTTAAATCCATGGATACTGCACTTATTAAAAGGTGTGTACCATATAGATCTGGTGAAAACCCAATCCCAACAGGCAACAAGGAAGGGAGAGATTTGCTACCCCCCCTTGACAGATTGACGTGAAGGGACAAATCCAAGGCACATAGATTAATTATTCAAATATGAATCATTCAACAACATAGAGACAATCATTTACAGGGAAAACACAGAGGGTAAACATAAATAAATGAATCATTCCAAAACGTAGAGACAATCATTCACAGGGAAAACAAAGAGGTTCAAAATTCAGAAATGAATCATTCCAAAACCTAGAGACAATCATTCAGAGACGAAGCATTAAAAAACATAGAGAGACCTATACAAATTGTGGAGAAAAATGCATAGATATTAATGTTATTCTCTAGGAGAAATAAAACAAACGCAGAGAGCAATAACTCTGAGCCTTGAAGGGTGGTTTCACTGTGCCTAGCAGTGAATTCATTGGGATATCAACCACAATATTCACAGAGTAAGGTAAACAATAAATGCAGAGGCTAGGGAGGGAAAACACTCAGGAGAGTATTCCTCACGGGGCAGAGAAAGGATCTGATAGTTATTATCCATGCATAGGAAAGCAAGGCTTTTGAATCTCAGTCTTAAGCACCAGAGTGAAGACAGTCGATTCGGATCCTGGACGACTACTTAGGCATAGACTAATAACTTAAAGAATCACGAAAGAGAGGATAAAAACACAAATCTTGATCTAGATTTTCTTCGAGGAGAAGAAAATAATGAAATGAAAGCGCAATCAAGGAATAAATAAAATGCAAGTAGGAGATACAAGGACACAATAAAGGTTTTGAGTCTGGGGCTCATTCTGGCCATGGGCAAAGAGACAATAACTCATAAATAAAGGATACAGTGGATAACAAGGTTTCTTACTGAATAAATCAAGCGACAAGGGAATTACAATTACCTTAGGAATGCATGTGCAAGAAATCTCATGGAAATGAAATCTTCAACCGAGTGTAGAAAAATAAACATGTGTCAATTAAATTTCATTGCAAGTAACAACTTTAACGGGTGTACCTTATCAAAATGTGAATGTTATATAGTCTTTGTTTCGCACATACTCCATACATCTCCTGCTTGCCAACCGATGTGACCTCATCGATACCTCCCAACCAACGCTAGGGGTACTCTTCTTCCCCTTGATCCCCCTGAGTAGCAAAGGGGCCAGACACATAATACTAGAGAATCATAACACCCAACTCACCTCACAAGATCAAGTTACCACTCGTTCCTGAGATGGGTATCCCAACTCCCACAAGAGAAAGTTCATTCAAGATGAAATTTCAGCAGCGTAACGTTACGCAAGCCCAAAATGATGATCCATACTCCTCCTTCACCATCCTTTTTATAGTTTTTTCATATAATTAATTTCCCAACATTCTCATTAGATTCTTTTTATAAAATTAATTAGGAAAAAACTTCCTCGTACACATGTCGCTCGATACCCTAGTTGCACCAAAAAATCAATTTTAGTAATTAATTAAATTTGTCTATTTCCCTCACCCACCTAAAAGAATTCCTAAAAATGCTCCTTGATTTTCCATTATTCCATTAGAACTCTTAAATGACTTATGCCTTACTTAATTCCTAGTTGAGTTCATAAATAGAAAGTTCCAAAGGCTAGATTCCTTACTAAGTTAGACATTCAACTTTTTCTTTAAGTTTCCATTTTTATTTTAGTTTCCCTTTTTCCTTTTGTTTCCCTTTTTCTTTTAAGTTCCCTTTCCTCTTTTATAACTAAGTTCAGAGTTAGCAAGTTTAGAGAAACAACCATTTACTATTTTTATGAATTTAATCCTCCATTAAAATTTTTACTTTAATAATTAAAGTTTGAATTTCTCTTATTAGTTATAAAAGAACCTTTAGTGAATTGAAATTTTATAAAAGGGACCTTATTGAATTAAAATTTTATAAAAAGAACCTTAGGGAAACAAAATCTCCACTTTAATCTGGCTATATGTCTAATTAGTTTTTTTTTTGTTCTAAGGTTCTACTCAGACCTGCGTTTTAATTTCACTAGGCTTGGTGACAGTTCTTAAGGGAAATATTTAGTCATTAAATGTTACTTATCACATAATTCATTTTAAGGCCGATTAGTTCCTAAGGAGGCATAGTTTTCTAGGCACTAGGTTTATTTACTTACCAGTTAAAATTGTGACGTGCCCTTTAGAACACACTACATGCTTCAAGGGTGCCACTCTCCTCTTTCCGTTTTCTTTGCGCGACATGCCCTTCAAGACGCACTACGTGCTCCAAGGGTGCCACTCGCCTCTGTCTGTTTTCTTTGTTCGACATGCCCTTCAAGACACACTATGTGCTCTAAGGGTGTCACTCACCTCATGACTGAATTTGGTAGATGTCAAACCCCTGGAGTCAATAATTCGCCATGTGATCTTGTGGGAAACTAAGGGCCTCTAAGGAATAATTCCCCTACCTTATTGCACGCCCCTTAGAATCGTCGTGAGCAACTATCATAGTCTTCCCTCATGACATCGTGGGTCTTCTCAAACTAGGTAATCGTTAACCTACAGTTCAAGCCATGACAGGTGTGCTAGTAGGTTGTGCCAGGGCTCCTACCACACCTCTCCCTCAATGTCTCTGGTTTTTATGAGTGACCCCTCTACTCCAAATGTGATTCTTTTCATCAAGTTATCGTCAACTCACATCCATCAATGAGTCATGTAAGTAATAATAATAAATCATTATAACATCTAATCATATGTACATATGTCACGTCAACAACATTTAAACCCTAACAATCCACTCCCTGATTCAATCCAAAGTCCAAGGGGTTTCATTGATGCATCTGCATCCTCAATGTCAAGAGTTCTGCACACTCAGGAGAACCTAGTCAATATCACATGTCTATGTAAATACACAAAATAACATATCATAAAATCCACAATATCTCATAATCATAATCAAACAACCAATAGTATAATAACCCAGATCACTTTCACATAAGTGTCCTCAAAGAATAAGTTCACTCAATGCATGCAAGAGCAGGATGTTACATACACCCCCTCTTGTTTTAAACTTCGTCTTGAAGTTTCACAGTATGTAAGTGTCGAAATAAAGTGTATCAGAATATCATAGTCTAGCTATCAAACAAAAATGGAAATTGTTGATGCATATCTTATGCGTCCTTCTAGGTCACTGAGTGCAGACTATAGTTGTCCCACTGGACCTTGACCTGATCTATTGTTCGATTTCATAGCTATCGAATGCGATGGTCCAGGATGCGGATTGGCTCCGCTGTGAGATCACTCTCATCTAATACCTTCAAGGTAGTCCTTACAATAACATGTGTAGGATCACTAAAATAATGTCTCAAAACAGATACATGAAAAACATCATGCATATGCCTCAAAGAATTAGGCACGGCTAGTCAATAGGCCACGACCCCCCTCCTTTCCACAATCTTGAAAGGCCCCACGAACCTAGGAGAGAGTTTAACATCCTTTCCAAACTTGATCGAATTCTTACGTGCTTTCACTTGCAAGAAGAGTCAATCACGAACTTCATAACTATGACCAACACGATGTGCATCATCATAACTCTTTTGTTGATCCCGTGCTGCCTTAATCCTTTTCCTTATTGTTTTCATTTGATCTTCCATTTCTTGGATCGCTTCTAGTCCCACCAGGACCCTATCCTCAAGCCATTCCTAGCTCAAATGTGTATGACACGATCTTCCATAAAGAAACTCGAAAGGTGCCATATTCATGGTGCTTTGATAATTGTTGTTATAGGAAAATTCTACCAGTGGCAAGAATTCTTCCCAACACTTCTATTGGCTCATAACATACATGTGCAACATATCCTCCAAGATTTGGTTTGTTCGTTCGATCTTCTTGTCTGTCTCCGGGTGATATGCGGTAATAAAGTTAATTTGGGTTCCCAAGGCATCTTGGAAACTAGTCCAAAATCGTTTAGTAAACATCGATCCTCGATCGGATATAATCCTCTTAGGCATGCTATGCAGCCTCACAATCTCACTAATGAAAACTCTAGTTATGTCAGGGGCATGATACGTCGTACCCACAGGAATAAAATGATAACTCTTCATCAAAGTGTCGACTACCACAAAAATCGAGTTGTGCCTCCTTGTCGTTAGTGGCAATCCAACAATGAAATCCATCAAAATGACCTCCCATTTCGATTCTGGAATAATGTGTGGCTATAGTAAGCCTGCCAGATGTCTATGTTCATCCTTCACCTGTTGATATTCTAGACATATTTCCACATAATTGACTATGTCTGCCTTCATTCATTTCCAGAAGAATAAGGGTTTAAGGTATTCCCTCATCTTCGTGACTCCTAGGTGAGCCATGTACACTGCTTTGTGACCCTCATTTAGGATCAAACTCCTCAACTCGTTGTTGGGAGGTACATAAATTCGACTTTTAAATCTCAATAATCCGTCGCTGTGTTAGGAACCAAATATCAATATAGCATAGAAAAACCTCAGAAAAATTACTCAACACCTTGAAGAAGAGATAATTTCAGATAAGCCTCTTCAAGGGGGAAACCTCATTTTACCCTACTTAAATGTTCAAGTACAAGATGATTCAAAATGAAAATGTCTCCTTGGTATATATAGGAGACTAGGAGGTATAATTACAACTAATGGCCTAAAGCCGA
>JZKD02S1956512.1:321126-344093 GCA_000966675.3 Picea glauca
CCCCGACACCCACGACGCCCAAACAACCCATACACTGACTGCTTGGTTGTCGTGGGTGTTTGGGGGTGATGTTCGTCATCACCCCAGCCCCAACGGGCCAGGCTTTGGCCCCGGGTGACCAAGGCCTTGGTTGTGAGGGCTAGGGTGATGTCGAGCATCACCCCTCAACACTCACAAAATGCAATTTGTTTTTTTTCCCTAAATTATTTTGATTTTAATTAAATTTGTTATAATTTTAATTTTAAAATGTTTTCTAAATTTGTTTTTTAACTTTTTGCTATTAAATTTGTTTACATTTGTTTTTTTATTTTTTACTTTAACTTTAATTAAATTTGCTATATTTTTTATTTTAAAATTGTTTTGAAATTTTTGTTTTTAATGTTATTAAATTTGTTTTAATTTTCATTATTTTAAAATAAGTTTTAATTTTATTTTGTATTTTATTAAATTTTTTTTTTTCTTATTTAAATATTGATTTTAAAATAAATATTTTTTTACTTTTATTTTTATTTTTAAAGTTTTAGTTTAAGATTTTTTAATATTTTTTTATCACTTATGATACCTTCATATATGACAACAACAAATTGGAGGAAGTGACTTCATACACATATCTTGGAATTGATATTCACCACAAGCTCAATTGGAATTATAGCATTGAGAAAAGGATTATTGGGGGAATGGAAAGCTTATTATGGGCTTGAAAACAATTGTAAATCAGCTAATATTTGGAGTTGGGATAAGAAGAAACTCCTCTTTGAGACTCTTGTTGCACCTATTATTCTGTATGGATGTGAAGTATGGGGTTGTAGTATCTCTCGTGAATCCTGGAGAAAGATAGATCAAATACAAAATATTTTTATAACCTATAATATCAAAATTAAAGGAAATACTCCCTATCCCATCCTCTTCTTAGAAACAAGCCTCTCTCTCATTGAGAGCATGGCTATCACTAGATACCTAATGTATAAGAACAAGTTAAACAACATGGAAGATAAGAGGCTTCCTAAAATTGCTTCAAAATCGAGTCGTAACCACCATCGACTCAAGCGAGGATGGAAAAAAGATGCTCGGTCTTGGATAAACTATTGGGGAATCATGGAAGACACCATTTTGCAGAATAAAGATATTATTCAAAAAAACGTCAAATCAAAATTTAAGGAGAAAATGTGGTGCGATAAAGAGTTAGAGGAAAAAAGAAAATTAAGGTATTATAAGGATGCAATCAACCCTAATATAGAAGATCAAAATTATCTATATTTTTTTCCATGTGTAAAGAAAAAAATAAGCATTGCTAAGATAAGAAAAAATTATCATGAGCTCCATAATGAAACTAATCGTTGGTCAATTCCTAAAACGCCATGGGATGAAAGTGTGTGTCACCTTTGTAACACTAAGAAGGTTGAATATGAAAAACACTTTCTCTTAGATTGGCTAGCCTATACCCATATTAGATCTCATTTTAAAAATATATGTCACACTACCAACCTTCTTAACCTCTTAACTCAACAAAGATCTTTGAAAGCTTCTCTTAATGCTCTTCGAGCATAGAAACAAAAATCTAAAGAATCGCAAGTAATCACTTACCCTCTTAAGTTTTGATAGAAAAATTTGGTCTTAGTGGATGTTAATCATCATCATCATCATCATTTTAGTTATTTTTTTATTGAATTTCATTTTTTCTCTTTTTAAAGCTTTTTTTTTCTATTTTTTTTTAACATTTTTAAGGCTGTATAGTGACATTGTTTTTAAAAACATATATATAATTTTTTAAATTATTGTTTTTTGAGCATAATTTGAATTGTTTTTTCATTTATTTTTAGCTATTTTTCTTTTTGACCTTGTTTTTAATTTATTTATTCTTAATTTTGGTTTTGAATATATTATTTAAATGTGTTTTTTTCTTCTTTTAAAAAAAAATTATTTGCGAAGATTTTCTCCTTTCTATTTATTTATTTATTTTGTAAATAAGAATCTTTGTATTACCTTTGATGGAGAAAAAATAGAGTATCATATATGATATCAGATATATAAGTGTGTCCTATCATGTCCAAGAAAATTGAAACATTGTTGTATGAATCGCCCTGTGGGGAAACCTATTCGACCGACCCATACAAGAAGATAATAAACAAAAATTTGAAAATTCTATCACCTGACAAACACATAAATTAGGTGTGGTGGACTTCGACATGCAGTAGATGTTTATCAAATTGGAAAAAGAGAGACATGCATTCAAACACCTATTCATCCACCAATTGTCATGGTTTCTGGGGCTCACTGTTGTCCACAACTCCCCCAAATCGCTTTACCATGTTGCAATCAGTGTCCACCTATTGTATTAGAGTAAGTAACACTCCTGACGAGATTGGTGCAATGGTCCCCAAGTCCTATGAGTGCAGGGGCCTGGGCATGAACACCAACAGAGATTCCATTTTCTATGCATGTTGGCCGAGGTGCTCCAAACTGAAGCGAAGGTCATAAATGTCTTTGCGCATTGAGAATACCAAGTCCTAGATAATTAGGACCAAGTCTCATAACCTTGAGAATGAAGCACATGATGCACAGTCTAAGAAGAAATGAGGTTGTAATGGAGTCTCTTCCAGTTGTGCAGGGATCTCTTCCAATTGAGCAGGGAGGCCCTCTAATGAAGGGACACGGAAGAAGGGTGGCGGTGAGGTGAGGGGGGAGGGAGGTGGCGAGGGAGAGGAATGAATGGAAGGTATCAAGGCAGGTTGTGCCATGGTTGGTTTTGAATTCGAAATGATGTCTAGGATAGGAATAGGTGTAAAGCCTAGTGAGTTTCCCTGTGAGTCAAATCACTCCACCCTGCATGCCCATGGTGAAGACAGCGGTGGGAGGCTCAGTTGTGTTGGGGAGGAGTGGGTGGATGATAGGGGGAGGCACTACAGGTGGGGCGAATATGGACAGGATATGGGCCATGGCCTCTTTTCTCTAGTACCAGAGAGGCCCTCTATTGGGTTTTCCTCAGAGCCGAGGCATGACCACAAAAGCATGGAGGTGAGTCGGAGGCGGGAGAAATAAACCATCAAAGGGAACCAGGGAAAGTAACTATGTGCATGAGCCACAGATAGTGAAGAGAAGGGATGGCTATCTAAGGAGTGGATCGTCAGCATAATAAAAAACCTATGGAGTGAATGCACAGACACACATAGGGCCTGGTACGCAAACCTCCACCATTTTCGAGTTGAGAAGCCAACGAATGACACACTATAATAATGGAGGGTGTTTGGAGTCATAAGTAGATAATAAATATTGGAAGGAGGCAATGTGTGCCAGTCACATGGTCCGTGGAGAGGTGGCAGGTGTTGTCTGCTTCGTTGGACTTGTGGCATGCACTAACACCCCATCCGGGGGAATGTTCGAGCTGAGACCCCTAGTAATGTAGTCCTAGAATAGAGGATGATCATTATGAGTGGGGGACATGCAAATGATATCTGGTCCTTCGAGAGCCACTCCAATATTGGATAAGTAGTATGACTTTTGGTTGGATTTCGTCCTCACATGCGATGGAATAAGGAGCAGGTGAGGTCTGATGATAGCTGCAATGGTGCTTAATCTTGAGGTGAGTCACCATCAAGGGGAAATTTTGTCTGGATTCACCCCGTTGAATATTTTGGCCAAAAGGTTGAGGATGATTTGAGATTCCCGTTCTACTATCAACTTGTGGTAACCATAATTTTGGGCAAGCTGTAAACCTCTTAGGAGTCCCCATATCTCAGTTGCATTGTTTTTTTTATTACCAATACTCTCAGTCGTGATTATCATTATGTTCCCATGACTATTGCGAAGAACGACTCTGAAGCCTGTAGGGCTCGGATTGCCCTTGGAGATAGTGTAAAAATTTAACTTGAGGAAACCTAGAGAAGGAGGGGACCAGTGTGATGGATTGTCTTTGGATTTTGGACCCTGAGGATTCTTGGGAACATGAGGATGGAGGTCGATGATCCAGTTGTCCAAAATTATTTTTTCTTGGGGAGGACACATCAAATCCTCCTCTTTCCAAGGGTGTAAGAGGATGGTTTCTATGTTGTTTTCCTCGATGAATTTCCAAATTACTTTCGATTCCAGTTGGGTCAAAAGGAATATTCTCTTGTTGCATTCTTTCCAGATATGCCATATGATGAAGCCTGGAAGGAGCTTCCAAATGCGGTTGAGGATAGGAGAGTGAAAAGTATAGTCTCTCCATCCTTCTATAGTTTCCTTGAGGCCTTATCGATTGTCATGGCACACTGATGGCATGAAAAAGCCACTTTTTGTGATATTTTCCCAAATGAGGATACCTTTATGCGCAATGAGGAAAAGGAAGGTGCTTATTTTCGGCCAGTGCTTGGTTGCCCAAATTTTCTCTCAGACTTTATCTTTGGGGAGAGGATGATGGTCTGTCTTTATTTAGTAATCTTCTTTGAAGGTGAAGGTTCCCTGTGAGGAGTGCCCCCATCTCAGAATGTCCTCGCCTTGAAGAATTTAAATTTTTTGGGGGAAAGTTGTCTCATGCAGAGCTTGGAGATCCACATTCTCTGGAATGTGGAGTTTTGTGTGGGTGGATTTCTAGTGGTGCCACATGGCCCTTGGGAGGTTGTTTTCCCAGTAATCCACAATTGTGATAAATCCCTCTTGAGTGGTAGGGACGAGAAGAGCTTCAATGATGGGATTCTGCTCTATAGAGGGCCATTGTTGACAAGAGTCATTCCAAAATGACGTTTTTCTACCATTCCAAATTTCCTAGAAGGTGTGATTTGCAATTAAGGAGAGGATTTATTTTTCTGCATTCTAGATCAAGGAGCCTGGAGTGTTGTCATCCCATCAAATTAACTGCTTTTCTTCATTATTTGGAGCGTATGTTTTCCTCAAGAGTCTGGCCTAGAGGTTTTTGGGGTGTTTTATCCATATCCACCAAATCTTATCACTTATAACTGTTTTGATAATGGATGGATCACTTAATCCCAGCCCGCCAATTGATTTCATCTTGCAGATCTTTTCCCAACTGATCAGAGCTATTTTCCGCTCATTTTTTTCTCCTGCCCAGATAAAGTTCCTTTGAAGAGTTTTGATGGATATTAGAATGAATCTGGGGGCCTCCAAAGCCGAGAAGGAATATATGGGAAGGGTTTGAACACTAGTACATATTGGAAAAATTTCGACATTCTATTTGCAACGTTATGGACAAAATTGGCCATAGTGTCGAAAAATAGAGGAAATTTTAAATTTTTTTCTTCATATTTCTGGATATTGTCGCAAGTTAGACGTAATACAAAAAAATGTCACTATTGCAATGAATACGTCTCTATTGCGATGCCATTGGATTTTCATCTCTCTTGCGACGTTGGTAAAATAGTCGTCGCAGTTGCGACGTTATGGAAATTAGGTTTTCCCCCTCCCAACGATCACCTAGTATTTGACCAAGTCAACTTTGATTTGGTCAACTATCTTCGGAATCGCCACATTATAAAATATATAAATATGTTGTATTTTACAGATTTTGCGACAAGTTTTCTATAATAACGACCCTTCAAAAAGGGTTTAAGAGGATCTTCTTGGCGAACAAAAAACATGTATTTTTTTTTTAGTATATGTCTGTGGGAGAATGTCAGAAAACACTAGAGCTGGGAAAAGAATTAAAGATGGTGAAAAGGGTGACGATAATTGTTATTTCCCTTGCAAAAAAAGTTGTACTAGATGTCTCGAAAGAGTTTTAATAGCAACAACTGAAAAACATTGTAGAAAATATGGGCAGATGGAGATGGGATCAAATGAATATCATCCCATGGTAATTAGCTATATATACATTCATTATCTGTTTTAATATTTATTGTATTCTCAAACTTTTATATTGTTTTATACATGCACTAATTTTTCATGATTGTTTGTAATTATAAAGTTAGATTTCTCCCCTAACTTTATGCACAAAGCACCAAGTGGTAGCAGAAATGATGTAGCACAAGATGAAGAACTTGAAGCAGATAATGAAGATAAAGTTAATGATCCCATGTAAGTAGATGGCAATAATAACATAGTTCAATATGATGGGACAAATCAAATGATCCAAGACTTATTCGGTCATCCAGATGAGGATCATGGGAACATTAGTGATGGTATTTATGATGAACATCTGATTGAAAAGGAAAATAAACGACTTTATAAAGGGTCAAGAGAAAATATTCTCTCCACTACATTGTCGATGGTTAACTTGAAAGTTATGCATCATTTTTCGAACACTTGTATGACACAGATCCTAAGGTATGTAATATGTTTCTTCACATCTACATAAAGGTTGACTTTTCCCCATTTTTTTAGTGTTAATTAATGTGTAAAATAAAAATGCAATATTTACAATTACTATTCTTTACATTAACTATTTATTTTGTATGTTTTAGATTGTTAGGTTAATTTTTGTTACCCTAGTCAAATATTTTACCTCGCACATATCAATATTTACATGCCATTATGAAAGACATTGGAATGGCGTATCAAAGTATAGATGCATGTCCCGATGATCATATTATATATTATGGACAACATGCATCGAAAAAAAATGCTCGGTATGTGGTATCAATAGATATCGAACAGATCAAGTAACAAAAATGTTCCCTCGAAAGGTTCTCCGGCATAATCTCATAATTCCACATTTGCACAAACTGTTTAGGTGCCAAAGCATAGCACAATTTATGGATTACCATGCACAAAAGATAATTGAAGATGGAATTCTTCGAATGCCTGCACATGGTTATGCATTTAAGGAAATTTCTGCAAAATGGTCATAATTTACAGATGAACCTCGTAATATTAGGATTTTATTGGTAGCTAATGATGTTAATCCATTTGGAGAGCTTCGGTCTGTTTACTCTGTGTGGCCTATTTTTTCTATCAATAATAACATTCCTCCTCGAATGTCAATAAAGAGGGAGCAAATAATGTTGATAAATTGATCCAAATATTTGTTTACATTAATTTTTCAAATTAAAATTTTTCATTTTTCTCTTTTTTTGTATAACATATTTTATTTATTTATTTACGTATATATACATACCATGGTAGTAATTTCGTGTAATTTCAAACAATTAGATAAGTACCAAGTTAAATATATGAATGTGTATATCAAGCCTCTTATCGATGAGCTACTAATGTTATGGGAAGGCATCAGTATGTATGATATCTGTAAACCAATTGAGCAGAAGAGATTTCAATGTTGTTGAATACTTTTATGGACAATTCATGATTCCCCATAACTAACACATTTTTGTGGTATGTAACGTTCCATATTGCACGCTTGAATAGTATTTAATTAATTGAATATAACATGCATGTTGTTTAAATAATCATTTAGTATATATATTAATAATTCACATTAATCCATCTGTTGCAGGTCTTCAAACAAAGGGTAAATTTGCATGTCCAGTTTGTGATCCTAAGATGAAATCTCGTCGATCAAAATTTTTAGGAAAGGAGGTGTTTGAGAGTATATACACTTTCTCTCTAAGAACCATAAGTATCGTACTACTGGAAAATATATTTTCAATGGGAAACATGAGACTGGACTAAATCACAAATAATGACACCTCACCTATGGAAGTTGGCATATGACAGAATTAATCCTTGAGGTACGCATTTTGTTTATGTATCGTAAATGCAATCATATTTTGAAATTTTATTTTAATTATTCATTTTATTTTACCGCATTTGATAAATAGTGTTCTGATTTTTTTATGCTTCATCAATGTTGTCGTCGTGAAGGTAGTAATAATGGGCTTCCACGAGGAATGGAATGTTATCCCAATCAATTCGTGAGGTTTCCTTATTACAAGGACCTAAAAATAGTTCATTTATTTGATACAATGCATATCGAGAAGAATGTGACAGAAACATTATGGTGAATCATAGATGGCAGGAGGGATAAAGAAAAAATTGTCAAAATTTGTAATGACATTCGAGAAGCCAATCATGTAATGAAAAGTGTGATCCAATCAAATAATGATGGAGACCAAAATAACCTTCCATGGTTATTAACAGAGCAACAAAGCAATGGTGTAAAAGAGGTCATTCAAAAAATTAAATTTCCCACAGGTTTTTGTTCAAACATAAAGAATATCTTAACGAAGAAAGGTGAATTTTGTGGGGTAAAAACACATGATTGGCATACCTTCATTAAGGTAATTAATCATTTTAGTATTCATATTTATATATTGGTCATATACATTTTTTGAGATTTTAATTTTTTGTCTAGTTTTGAACAAGTAATGATTCGTTTTTATTTTTATAGTATATTATACCTCTATCTCTCTCAAACGACTTTGACAACAATGTCAAATGAGTTATATATGATCTTGGAAAATACATGAGGTAAGTAGCTGCAATATATATGCAAAAAAAAAAAATCAATTTTTTTGTTGTAGTTAATATGTGTTTAATATGTTGTAGTTAAATGACATGTGTTTTACTTGTAATGTAATATGTATTTATATGTTTTGTTGAAACATGTTATTTTCTTGTGTCATGATCTGTAGATGGTTGTCATTGAAATAATTCCATGAAGATGATATAAAGTATTGGAAGAGAGAAATTCATCGGCTAATGTGTGAAATGCAAAAGTATCTACCTCCAACATTTTTCAATGCACAAGAACACTACCTCATACACCAAGTTTAGGAGATTGAAATGTGTGGACCTATACACACAAGGTCAATGTGGATGGTGGAGAGGCACTTGAAATCATTGAAGGCTTTGGTTAGACAAAGAGAAAGTCCTGAGGGTTCTATGGTGGAGGGGTATATGGTATATGAATCCATGGTGTATATTAGTCAGTATCTTCCTAAATTAGTAGCACAAGCTATGCATGCAATGGATTGCATTTGGGATGTGAACTCCATCAAAAAAATTGAAAGGGAGCGGTTGTTGGGGAAAGGTACAATGAAGAAAGTGAGAGGTAATTAAATTGTGGATATTTTTAATAAATACAATTTTTATTTTTATTTTGTATATGATTATACTCATTTAATATTTTTTCTTTCATCATTTATTAATATTTACCATGGTTATAACTAATATTTAATATTGGTGATTTTTTGATTGATCAATTTCTCAAGATTGGGATGCACTACATTTATACATTGCAAACAATCTTGATTGGATGAAGGTATGGATTGATAGATGTAAAGAATTGCACGGTGATAGGTTATCATGGAAAGAATTGTCTGAATTGGTTAGAGAAGCTCGTCGTAATGGAGATTCTGATGTTACGCATAGGGAAATAGATTTAACATATTGTTTCAAAGACGTAAAGGCAAGAAAATTCACCCATTTTATTCAGTTATTTTATATTATATTAATGTGACTGTAGGTGCGTTTTGTTCATATTATACTTTCCACATTATATAAATTTCTTTATTATTAATTGACAATGTATCTTTTACATGTATGGCATATTACATGTATGTGGTGCAATGGTCGTAAATTTCACATCAAATAGTTGAATGAAACCAGAAAAACTTCTGATAGTGGGATAACTACAGTATTCCATGTCACTAATGTTTCCTCTAGGAGTGACAAACATCCTCGAGAATATGAAAATGGATACAATGGGTTTTTGAATGATATAATTGAGTGTGACTTTAATTCCTTCAAATTAGTTTTGTTCAATGTCAAATGGTATAGGTTAATAATGCATGAACACGATGAGGAAAGAACCATTATTCAACATGCCAACAGATTTTTCATGATTAAAACAACAGTTTTTGAAAAAATAAATGACCGCTATGTTTTTCCAAGTCAACGTGAACAAGTCTTTACTAAAAGGTTCTAGGTAAGAGGGATTGGTCATTTGTGCTCGATAGAGAAGTTGGCTTTGTGCCTTGACCTAGTTTTGGTAAGGAGGATCTGGTGCTCAGTGCACAGATATCATGTCTAGTGCGAAGCTTGACTCTGTGGCTTAGTGCACAAGAGAAAATGAATGTAAGAGATTGAAGAATAATAAAGAAGGAAAAGAGGTTGGTGGATGTATCACCACGTAAAATTCACAAGATACGTACATCTATCTATTGGTGTTCTTTGTGTTGTGTTGTGCTTGTCATTTATCTGCTTAGTACCTTTGTTATTATGTATGATAGATATATATATTGTTTCTTAGTGCTTTGCTTGTGTTAAAGATGAATGGATGCTAGATATAACTTATGATGCTAAGTTCTATGGGTATATTGTCAGTTGTTACTATGTCGATCTATCCTTAGGTATGTTCTACGATGTTAATTAAGATAATAAACTAACACATGTTGTTCCTAAGTATTAATAGAGTACTCTAGGAAGTGTTATTATCATATATCTGTGTCCCATCTCGGTTACAAACACCTGTGTCCTATAACCCCCCTGCTTCTACCTCGGGTGAGACTTTGCCTGCTCCACAGGTGTTGCCGAAAGGGCTAGTAGTTAGGGTTTTGTTGGTGCGATATTGAGCATTGAACCCTGGGTCTTCCCCTGTGGCAAAAAATGGTTCCATTGTCGAGACCTGGAACTATGATTGTTGGGAACTGAAGTAAAGAAAAGAGAAGCTCTATGCCTAGATCTATTGTTGTAGTGCGTAGTACTCTAATTGACTTGCTAAGATTTGTGATAAGAAAGAAATCTGATCTGAAGAAAAGAGGTAAGCTTTATTCTTTGACAAGAGAAAGACAAGTGAAAATTTTTGTTTCGAAAGCATGGATTTAAGTACGTTTAATAGATTATGTCCTAGTTTGAAGGCTAGGGTACAGTTGGAAGAAAGCGTTGATCTGAGCAATTTTAATAGAAATGAAGAATGATATGTTATCCCTATGCATAGAAATAATTTTTGGACTAATAAGTGGATGCAAGAACCTAGAAAGAATTTTTGCAGATTGCGGGTCCAACACTATGATCCTAGTACGTAGTACAAAAGAGGTTGGGGAACATTTAAAAGAAAAAGAGGATTGACACTATGCTATAATTGCAGAATACTAGGACATCTTGCTAAGGAATGACCTGGTACAGGTCCTATCTATCTCTGTTGAAAGATTGTTGGTCATGAGGTTGAGGATTGCCCAACGATGATTGCTAAAGTCGAAAGGATGAACATAAGACAAGAAAAATATGAAGAAAGTTAAGAGACTAAAGGCATGTTAGAAATTCATAAAGAGAAATAATCAGAGAAAGTTCAGACTACATTAGTACAGTTGAAAGAAATAATGGATGTTCACAAAGATGTCAGTTTACCAGAGATCCTAAAAGTAAAATAGCACATAAGTGCAAGAATAGAAGACTTCGACATAGACTGTGCCTTGGATGAGGAAACATAAGTGAATATTATGACAAAGAAACTTGGAAAATTTTGGGAAAGCCTACTATGGTACCTTCATTGGGAAGGATAGGCTTGTTTAAGGGAAATATGATAACCCTATGTGGAAGAGTTACTAATGTACCTATTATTGTTCATGGAACATCGATTAAAGAAGAATTTAAAATCATTAAGTTTGTTGAGGACAACGCCCCTTTCCCACTTTTGATCGGTAAGACTTGGATTGAGAAGGATCATATCAGAAGGTAAGCAAAGGAAGAAGCTACAGAAAAGAAAAAACAAGAACTAAGAGCTTTCATATCTAGATAAATAGATCGACTAATAGAAGAACGAGAGGATAAGTCGAAGTAAAAGAACAAAGTAACAACTCGGGAGGGACAAAAGGAAAGAGAATTAGTTGTCAAAGTTGAAAGAATGCAAGAAGGCTTAAAGAACCTATCTATGCAAGAAAGAAGTATACCCACCTAGGAAGTATTAAGAGAATGGATATTAACTTTAGACCCTTTAAGGGCACATCAATAGTGCGAAGCCACTGTGCTAAAGGAAGATAAGAATAAGAATGGAAAGAGGATTCCAAAAACAGTTAGAGAGACTCATATCATAGGAAAGAAGGAAAGGAAGCTCAATAAAAAGAAAGATAAGTTGGGAAAGGTGCAAGAAGCTACAGAGAAAAAATGGAAGACTTCACAAACTGGAACCTCACAGGAGGCAGGTTCGCAGGAATTGAACCTCACTAGAACAACAGAACCGCACAGAGTGGGACTTTGCTCTAGCAAAGATATATGACCGTTGGAGGCACCCCGATCATTAGAAAGACACTCCAAAATGGTTGGAAAACACATTTATGGACTGATAGACTTCATGGATGATTTTAAAGATGGAAATTTATTTTAAAATGTAGAAACCTTGGGGAATCTTATTAATCCTTCATATGTCAACTATAAATGTTTGGCAATATTTTTGTAAAAATATTCAAATTCTAAGTATTTTATATAGTTTTTATAAAATTTTGTCTATTTTTAAGGTAAAATAATTTTATCCTATAGAATTTGGGCGAATCATTTTTAAAATAGCGAATCTCATTTTTTGAAAAACCATGGAAAATTAGCCCATGAACGAAATTTAGCCCCTAAAATCATCCTTGAGATTCGACTTCTTTTGGGATGTCTAGACCGTGCTATAACGGACAGATTCACATTGATGGAAGCATTCCTAGTCATTGGAAGAATCCATTACAATGCCCTGCTTATTTAACTCATTGTTCATTGTGCCGAGACCACTTTTTTCTACCCGTGATTAACTGATCCAAGAAGAGAATTTCTTGTGTGTCAAGCTGTGTTATTTGAAGCTAGACCTCATCATCTGATTGTTTACCCTGCCAGTCTGTTTGTCTACCTTGACCTGTCTGTTTAAAACTGATAATGTCGGGTGAACCTACTGAATTAGAGAAGTATGTTGAGGATATATTCAAGAAGCTAATGGGCGACAACCCATTATCTGAAGGTGTTCAGGCATCGTCGACTAGGGGACTGTTGGCTTCCCCTTCAACTGGAAGTCGTTTTGGTCATGTTAACCCCGCGACTAAGCAATGAAGAAATCATTGCAACGATATGTCTAATGCAAAGAAGATCCCGTCGATCTTGCCAGAGTACATTCCACCTTTGGCTGGTGCCATTAACCATGACAAATTTCCTTGAGATTATGAGTACACCTTGATCACTGCGTAGATTTTGAAAGGAATACACGTAGTTGGGAGCCAGTTAAAATAGATCCCACTACTGAAGAACAATGATTTAAATCTAGGTGATAGGAAGAACTATGTTATGCTAGCGCCCCACCGCTACTTGACGAAGTCAACTGGGAATAATCTTCGCCTCATATCGCAGCCATGGATTAAGGGACTGGTGTAGTCCACTGTGCTGAATGTGATTAAGATCCTACATTTTGGTCGCCACCAGGAGGGTAATGCTTATGTTAAACTCCACTTTTCATGCTATCATGGCAGATACCTGTGACTCGACCGGAGGATTACCATGGATCTGGTACTAATCCACTAGATTACAGGCTTAATCATGAAGAGACCGGACCCTCAGTAGTTCTATCCAGGGAAGGCCTCAGACCGTTCCCTGGAACAATGCATCAAGGAAGCTTATGGTGAAGTCGAAAAAGGAAAGTGAGGTTACAAGGTAGCCTCTATACAGGATTGCACAGTGCACCTTGATTTCCAACTCATAGTTGGAAATCTCGCAAGGAAGAACCACCCCACACAGGTCACCGAGTTTGTGGTGGACCTCATAGGAAAATGTGTGGAGGACATGCAAATGAACTGGGCAAGCTATCTCGTTAGTGAATTAAAGAAAGATTTACGTGAAGCCCAAGATCTAGGATATGAATTCCACTTCAGCTGGCTGATCATTTTGATCGCATTTTTTTCTTGGAAAATTCCTGAAGGAGCCACCTTCCCGAAGATGGAACCATTAGAGTCATTGGCTACTCGATTTTCAACCTTGTGGTACACAAATAATATGATGAAATAGTGGCATTCCAACACTATGTTTCATGAATATTATCAACAATTAAAGGTTTCCATTGAGTCATTTCTGTAGATGACACCACGCACCTTGCGCTAGTACTGGCCATTAGCAAAGTTCCACTTAGATCCACATTTCATCTATATCACTGCATGCAGAGATGAGAGCAAGGAAGGACTACAATCATACTATAAGCTGATAGATGAAGACATGGAGAATATCACAAAGGAATGGATGGAGGAGTTCCTTGTACCTATCGCTAATGCATAAATCTCTGACACTAACACCATAGGAAGCCCCCTAGTCACCCAGGTCGAGCATGTCAAACAGTCTAGTGGGACAAATATGAAGAAAAATTAGGAGAAATCCCATGATATAGAGAGCGATGAGGATGATGATGCTTCTGAAGATAACGAGTCTGGACCACTCAGATGAGTAGGTGAATATGAAGCAAATGGACAAGAAGGAGAGGATAAATAAGAATAACAAGGAGAAGGTGAAGCTACACCACCTCAAGACCCCCTACTGCAAACATTACACCGCATAAGAGGAAGGTTTCTCCGAATAAACCTTCGGTAAGGTAGAAGACACACGCTAATAAGCCCTAGTTAGAAGCAATGCTAACGGAGGATGATATCAGTTTGGTCCGCAGAGCTATGGATGAAACTTCCGAGGAAATATTGTAGAGATATGGCATGAAGAAGGAAGAGCTATATGGAAGGGTCGAGAAGGAATTGAAGGAAGTACATTAAGCTATTTGTTTTGTCCGCGTAGTACCTACTATGCCCTCCTCATGATAGAATACAAAATTGGGGGATGAACCAGCCCAATTAAGAAAACTTGCAGATGTGACAGAAGCTCAACTTTAAAGAGTCCAGGAAAAGAAGGAGAAGGATACAGAAGCCTTGAAACAAGAGGAGGATGAATCCTTAGAGCAATTACACGTAGCGCGGTACTATGTAATTGCCTATGAAAGTGAGAAAGAAGAGTTTCAGGTGATGATACAGGAGGAAAAATCACATCTACAAAGAGAAAAGGAACAATGTCTCTCAAAAAATGCCACGGTCAAAGAAGCAGTGAGTAAAGCATGTCACTTTGTGCCAGGCTTAGAATAGGAGGAGAAAGGGTTGGTTGAGGCTCAAGTGGGGAAGCTCATTGAGACCATCCAATAGCTTCAAGTGAGGATAAGAAAGTTGGAGGTCTCAGTAGTACCAAGTACCCCACAAGAGGTGAGTGACTAGATGGAGGAAGCCGCTAAGAAAATAGTAGTAAGGATCAAAGCCCTCATGTCAGAGTGAAAACAACTAAGCAATAGAAGTGTGCAAACATATGAATGCGTCGTAGAATATCCAGAGATAAGGAAGCTGGAAGGGTAGTTATAGGAGGCATAGTAGTAGGCATTGTCAGTAAAGGCACAGATGAAGTTGCTCACTGCAGTTGAAAGAATGAAAATATCCCAGGAGCAGCGCACAGTGCAAAAACATATCACTGGCCTCTAGGGCAGGGTAATGGAAATCACGCAAAAGCTACAACCTGTGTAGGATGAATCCTACAAGTTGTTCGAATAAATTGAGGGACAAGGCTCACAACTGGACCAAGTGGTTGCAACAATAGAATGATGACTGGAAGGGCCTATTACAGAATATATGATCTAGGAGCTCGATGAGCAGGAGGCTCAGGTGAAGCAGCAAGTTGAGGCATCTCAAGTTAATATCAAGGCCTTCGAAGCAACATTCACTAGACCTGAGTGACTTAGGATGAGTCACGGGTGAGTGTTGGGGGCCTGTTAGCCCTCGACCAATTTTATAGGAAACCTTGGTCAGGTTTGGACCACTTTTGGAATTTGACAGGCTGGTCGAAGATGGAGTGCCCAAGTGGAGATGAGATCACGGATCTCATCGATTTTGCAGGATTTGTAAGGGGTTATTTAGAGTTTTTGTAATGGGTTATGGGATGTTGACCCATGGGGTTTACCCATGATTAGGCCTTATTGTAAGGGATTGTAAAAGTATAAATAAGTAAAAATGTATTGTAGAAGAGTAGTGAAAAGGGAAGAAGTGGCTAAGTGTAAGTAGTTTTGAGTTTCTTTGAGCAAAAAAATGTGTATGTAAGGCTCTGTGCTCGATAAAGTAGTTGGCTCTGTGACTTGACCTAGTTTTGGGAAGGAAGATCTAGTGCTCAGTGCACAGATATCTTGTATAGTGCAAATCTTGACTCTGTGGCTTAGTGCACAAGAGCAACTGAATTTAAGAGATTGAATAATAATAAAGAATGCAAAGCGGTTGGTGGATGTATCCCACACTGGGGTGAACCATGTACATCATGTGTCTTTGGTGTGATTTGTGTTGTGTTGTGCTTGTCATTTATCTTCTTAGTGCCTTTTTATTATGTATGATAGATAGATCTATTGTTGCTTATTGCTTTACTTGTGTTAAGGATGAATGGATGCTAGATATAACTTATGATGCTAAGTGTTATGGGTATATTGTCAGTTGTTACCTCGCTGATCTATCCATGGGTATGTTCTGCGATGTTAATTAAGCTAATGAACTAATTAATGTTGTTCCTAATTGTTAATAGACTACTTTGTGAAGTGTTATTATCACATATATTTGTCTCATCTTGGTTATAGACACCTGTGTCTTGTAACCCCCCCTGCTTCTACCTCAGGTGTGACTTCTCCTGCTCCACAAGTGTTTCCGAAAGGGCCGGTAGTTAGGTTTTTGTTGGTTCTCTATTGAGCATTGAAACCTGGTCCTTCCCCTATTCCAACACATGACATTTCAAGAGAGTTCCAATAAATATTCTACAGATGGAAACAACGACATTTTACAATGAGACACCCATTATGAACGTTTTTGCAAACATGGATGATCTCAAAGATTATGTTGTCGGGACATTAGACATCCTTTAGTATTAAAACCATCCCATACCATCAAGGCATGTGTCTAGTCTAACCATGTTGAATTTTGATGCATATATGCACAGGTTGAAGAAATTTCATCATTGGCCCCATTCACGGCCCACTATGCGGGGTTGGTGCAAGATGACATTTGTGATGGGTGTATAGGATGTGCCATGAAATTTCAAGACAGTTCCAAAAAATATTATGTAGATGGAAATGAAGAATGATGACAATGAGACATCCATTATATTGAACATTGATGCAAACATGGATGATCTCAAATATTATGCGGGGACATCAAACGTCCTTAAGTATAAAAACCCTCCCATACCTTCAAGGAAACTATCTAGTCTAACAATGTCAAATTTTGATGCATACGGGCACATACTGAAAACATTTCAAGGTTGGCCTCATTCACTACTCACTGTGCAGGGTCCGTGGAAGAAATTTTTGATGCGTGTATTTGAAGTTCCATGTAAAATTTCAAGATAGTTTCGACAACAACTCTATAGAAGGGAATGACATACATTGGCAATGAGAAATGCATGATGAACATTGATGCAAATTTGGATGATCTCAAATATTATGTGGGGAGATCATACATCCTTGAGTCTTGAGACCCTCCCATACTATCAAGGCATGTGTCTAGTCCAACCATGTTAAATTTTGAACCATACAGGAACATATTGAAGAAATTTCAACGTTGCCCCCATTCATTGCTCACTATGTGGGTTCAGTGCATGACATTTATGTTGGGTGAGTTGGAAGTTCCATGACATTTCAAGAGAGTTCCAACAAAGATTCTACAGATGGAAACAATGACATTTGACAATGAGACACCCATTATGAACGTTGTTGAAAACATGTATGATCTCAAAGATTATGTGGTCGAGACATCAAACATCCTTGAGTCTTGAAACCCTCCCATATTGTCAAGGCATCTTTCTAGTCTAACCATGTCGAATTTTGATGCATACATACACATTTTGAAGAAATTTCAACATTGGCCCCATTCAATGCTCACTATGAGGGGTTGGTACAAGATGAAATTTGTGATGGGTGTATTGGATGTGCCATGACATTTCAAGAGAGTTACAAAAAATATTCTATAGACATAAATGAATAATTATGACAATGAGACATCCATTATATTGAACGTTGATGCAAACATGGATGATCTCAAATATTATGTGGGGACATCAAACATCGTTAAGTATCGAAACCCTCCCATACCTTCAAGGCAATTATCTAGTCTAACCATGTCAAATTTCAATGCATACTAGCACATATTGAAAACATTTCAACATTGGCCCCATTCATTACTCATTGTGCAGGGTCGGTGGAAGAAATTTTTGATGGCTGTATTTGAAGTTATATGTCAAATTTAAAGATAGTTCCGACAACAAATATATATAAGGGAATGACAAACATTGGCAATGAGACATGCAAGATGAATTTTGATGCAAATGTGGATGATCTCAACTATTATTTGGGGACATCATACATCCTTGAGCCTTGAGACCCTCCCATACTGTCAAGGCATGTGTCTAGTCTACCATGTCAAATTTTGATGCATACAGGAACATATTGAAGAAATTTCAACATTGGCCCCATTCACTGCTCACTATGTGGGGTCAGTGCATGACATTTTTGGTGGTTGAATTGGAAGTTCCATGACATTTCAAGAGAGTTCCAACAAAGATTCTACAGATGGAAAAAACAATATTTGACAATAAGACACCCATTATGAACGTTGTTGCAAACATGGAAGATCTCAAGGATTATGTGGTCGAGTGATCAAATATCCTTGATTATTGAAACCCTCCCATACCTTCAAGGCATGTGTCTATTCTAACCATGTCGAATTTCGACGCATACATGCACAGTTTGAAGAAATTTCAATGTTGGCCCCATTCACTGCTCACTAAGGTCGATGCATGAAATTTGTGGTGGGTGAATTGAAGCTTCTGTGACATTAAATTGACTTGGTAATTCAATTATCAAACCCTCCTTAAGTATTATGTGGGTACATCAAGCATCCTTAAGTATTAAAACCCTCCCATACCTTCAAGGAAACTATCTAGTATAACCATGTCAAATTTCGACTCATACGGGAGCAGATTGAAAACATTTCAACGTTGGCCCCATTCACTGATCACTGTGCAGGTTCGGTATATGAAATTTGTGATAGGTGTATTGAAAGATCCATGTCAAATTTCAAGATAGTCCCAACAATGAGTCTATAGAAGGGAAAGACAAATGATGACAATTAGAGGTGAATGATGAACATTGATGAAAATGTGGATGATCTCAAATATTATGTGGGGAAATCGTACATCCTCGAGTCTTGAAACCATCCCATACCATTAAGGCATGTGTCTAGTCTAAAAATGTCAAATTTCAATTCATATAGACACATATTGAATAAATTTCAATGTTGGTCCCATTCACTAGTGCTCACTATGCGGGATTGGTGCATGACATTTGTGGTGGGTGAATTGAAGCTTCTGCGACATCAACTCGACTTGGTAATTCAATAATTAAACCCTTCTAATGGTTTCCATATGGATATGGTTAAGGCATCAAGACTCATCACCTATGAATACAATCTCCTAATGGTGTATGTATCCCAAATGGTTCCTTATAAATATCCCATCTGAAGGGCGTGTGTAGTTGTTTAAGACCACCTTTTGTCTCATGAGCCCAAGAAGCTTCGTTTAGGTCATATGTCCATTTTTTCTACCTTTGACCATGGTCAAGACCCAAACATCCATCCCTAGTATGCAAAACCTCCTATAGGTGCCCATATCTCACTTGAAGATCAAATATCCCTTTTATAGGGTTTAGATGGAAATTTAAAGCCTCGTTCATGGATTAGATCCCTAAAATATTTATACAATACTTGATTCCATTTATTTCCTCCCCTTACCATGGTTAAGACCCCAATATGCATCCTTTCTAGACAAAAATCTCCTAATGGCACCCATATCCCAAATGGAGGCCAATATCCCTTTCAATGGGAATGTGTAGTGATTCAAGGACCCATTCATGGATCATGAGTCTTAAATGTTTTATTTAGGCCTTAATACCATTTATTTTCTTCCATGATCATGGTTACAGTCCTAAGACCCATCTCATCTGTCTAAAACTTTCAAATGATGCCTATATCTCATTTGGAGTACAAAGATTCCATATGAGGGTTTATGTGGTGGTTCAAGGTTTCATCAATGGATTATGAACCCTAAAATATTAATTTATATTCTATATACCTTATTTTCCTTCATCGAATATGGTTGAGGCCTTGAGATCCATGCATGGTATGAAAAATATCACAATCATTACCATATCCAACCAAGAGGCCAATGATCCATGTTTGTGTGGTGGCTTGAGACCTAGTTTAAGGAAAAGGGCCCTAGAAACTTATTTTTGGGCCAATGGCCCAAGACCCATATATTGTTGCAAAACCTATGAAATGGTAACCATATCACACTTAAGTTAAAATGTACTTTATGGAGGGTTTTGTGGTGGTTTGAGGAATATTTCATGTCTAATAAGATATATAAGATTCATTTAGGGGACAAGGACCTTATTTTCCTCCCCTAATGACACCCATCTTCCATTTGTATGAAAAATATTCCTTTTAGAGGAACCATGTCATAGATCAAGTCCTTGATCATGGCCCATTGGCCCAAGAATATTCATTTAGGGTCTAATTCCCTATATTTATCCCCCAACCATGGTTAAGTCCTCGATACCATTCCTTACTTCATAAAACATTGTATCCCTAGTATGCAAAACCTATTATAAGTTCCCACATCCCAATTAATAGAGATTAAGGACCCCATTTGGAGGGCCTATTTGGTGCTTTAAGGACACATTAATGAAGCAAATCCTTACAATATTTATATAAGATTTGATGTGCTTTATTTCTTCCATTTACCATGGTCAATACCCCAAGATTCATACTTGGTGTACAAAACCTCCTAATGGTGCCTGTATTATAAGCACAAACCAAGCATCCCCTCTAAATGGTTTTTGTTGTGATTCAAGGAATCATTCATGGATCATGAGCCTTAAAAGATTCATTTAGGTACTAATACCATTTATTTCCTCCCATGACCATGGTTAAGGTATTGAGACCCATCCCTTATGCTTAAAACTTTCTAAGGATGCTAATATATCATTCATAGGATAAAGATTCTATATAGAGAGTTTATGTGATGGTTTGATGTGTCATTAATGAATTATTATCCTAGAAGATTATCTTAGGTAATATGGTCCTTATTTTCCTATGTAAATGATGATCAAGGCCATGAGACCCGTGCCAAGTACACAAAATCTCTCAATAATGTCCATATCCTAGAATGAGGCCAATGATTTTGGTTTCTGTGGTGGTTTAAGGCCTGGTTCAGGGATCAATGCCCTATAACCTTCATTTTTGGTCGATAGCCCAAGATCCATCCTTTATGTGCAAAACCTCCTATTGGTACCCATATCCTACTCAAGGATGAAGGTACTTTATAAAGGTTTGTTGGTTTGAGAAATATTTCATTTTGATCCAGATTATTTTCGGAATGAAATGAAAGTAGATATATTGCAATGAAGTACTCATAAAAATTGCCAGAAATAGAGAGATACAACAATACATGATTTCTATTAATGAAAGAAATGTATAGAGACTCTAAAATTACAGAGTGCAAGACTTTCTATAATGCCGACATTTATATATATAAGAATATATATGATTACACTCATTCAAGGCATGTGTCTAGTATAACCATGTCAAATTTTGATGCATAGGGCTTGTGTTATGGTAATTTGGAGGTGTTGTTCATGGTGATTGATTCTAAGAAGTGATGTTTAGGGAATAAATAGGTCCAATTTTTTCCTCCCGAACTAACCATGGAATTTGAGATCAAGAAGGTTCATGAGTTAGGGATTAGGGCCCTTCTTTCTCCCTTAACCTGCATGCTAAGCCCTCAAGACCCATTTATATAGTACTTGTATCCCTCAAATAGTTCAAAAATAACCTACAAGGGTCCTTGGAGGTGAATGATATGTTACATAGGTCATGAACCATCTAAGACCCATCCATGATGAAGATGACCTCATAATGTTACCCATATTCAACTTGGATTCCAAAGACTCCCTAGGGAGGACTCGTGTCATGGTTTTTAGGCGTTTTTGATGGTGGTTGAGCTTGACAAGGTTTATTTATGGCTTTAGGCCATTGTTTCCAACTTTCCATGTTTATGCCTCTACACCCATTTTCAAAGTACAAAACCTAATCGTGATGCCTATATCCCTCTTAAAGGCCAAATTTATGTTATGTTGGTTTGAGGAGTTGTTCAAGGCTCTTGAGCTTCAAAATATTCAACAATATTATAAGGCACTTGTTTTCATTCTTTGATGATAACTAAGGTCTCGTGACCCATCCATGGTCTTGTGTGGTGACCTAAGGAATTGTTCATGGTTCTTGAGCTAGATATGATATGTTTGGGGCTTGATTTGTTGTTAAGGGATTGAGCCTTGTTTCCCTACCACAACCATGGTCAAGGCCCCGAGACCTATATGTAGTATGAAAAACATATAAATGGTGCTCATTTCCAAATCTTAGTCCAAATACATTGAAGTGAGAGCTCATGTCATGGTTTCTAGGTGTTTTTCATGGCACGTGAGCTTGAGAAGGTTCAATTATGGCTTAATTCCTTTACTCCCCCCTTGAATTGGAGGCCTTCAAGGAAGCCTTACAAATGAGTGATGTGTTGGTTTTAGGACTTATTCAAGGCTCTCAAGCCTAAAAATATTAAACAAGGTCTTAAGGTCCTAGTGTTGCTTCCTCAACCATGATTAAGGCCTCTCTACCCATCCTTACTGCAAAAAAACTTCTAATGGTGTCCTTATCCAACTTTGATGCTAAGGGCCCCCTATAGAGGGATTGTGTTGTGGTTTCTAGGTGTTGTTCTTACTCAATGTAGTTAAAACATTAGAAATACCAAAAGTCATGAGTACTAACCACCAATGTTTCTCACTAAATGATTTTAGCCAACACCAACAACCAACAAACCACCCTTTTCCTAGGAGGCCTCCATGAGTTGGGGTAATTGTTTTTGCAAATTTTCCTAGGACCTTGCAAACTTTCCTAGGAGGTCGCCAATGCATAGATACACAAAGGGAATCCTTGAATTGTCGAGTGCCCTTAGGTGTTGTGACA
>JZKD02S1956512.1:344141-356324 GCA_000966675.3 Picea glauca
TATTAAATTAAAAACAAAAACATAAAAAAAAATACAAAACAAAAAAATAAAATAATGAAAAAAATATATATATTATTTATATATATATATAGATATAGATATATTATATAATACATATACTATATAATGTATATTAATTAAATAAAAAACAAAATAATAAAAAAACATTATTAAAAAAAAAACAAAAACAAAACACCACACAAAACAAAACAAAACACTATCCCCGTGCCCATTTCCATTCACGACTGAGAGAGCATCCAAACTAGTCATAACACTATCCCCGCGCACAGGAGTGGAGAGGCATTGCAGAGATAGAGGGCATTGAGACACAGAGAGCTTGTGTGTAGGAGTTTAGAGGCATTGTAGTGGAGAGTCATTGCAGATATCGAGGGAATTGAGGGCATTGAGACACAAAGAGCACCCGAGACTGACATTATAGAGACTGAGGTCATCTGAGACTGAGGGTCGAGGGTCATTCGAGACTGAGGGAAAGTACGTATGAGACCATCAAGGGCCATTCCAGACTAGGACCGAGACTCTAATGGTACGTTGATCCAGAATTTATGAGAAGAACAAAATGAATACAAATTATTACCAGATGCTTAACACAGAATAACAAAGATACAATAAAACTGGTTTTCTATTCAATAAGGAAATAAGATGAAACTGTAAAATGAAGCGGAAAACAAGCTTGTTGGAATGGTTGCGGCTTATCTCTGAGAAGAGATGTGACGACCATGCTCATTCTCAAGAAGATGATTACAATGAGGATCTCAAGGCCTTTTTATAGTAAATAGGAGTTTCAAAAACCCTAAACATCCAAAAACCTAACTCTAGGAGATGAAGTGCCAAAAGTCATGTGGGCCCCGTTTGGGTAAGTCAGTACATCAACTTCTCGGGGTCGTAACTTTTGCATACGATCTCCATTTTAGGCGTATGATAGCCCATTGGAAAGATCTATCTGAGGACTACAACAGTTTCACAAAATTTCATGATGATATTTTTCAACCGCAACATACCCCAAAAAACATCATTTAGGGCCTCAAAACGGTTTTGGAAGTTTAGGACCCGAAAAACTGCTAAAAATAGTAATTTATCAAAATTGCTAGAAAGTTGTTTTGAGCCAGCTGGAAAAGGTGGGTGGCCACCGATATCCACCTGGATCAATCCTCCATCCTTATGAAGCAATGGTCTCCATTGCCTTGATTCCCCCCATCAGATGAGGAAATTTCTATTAAATTTGGCCCCGGGTGAGCCACTTGCCTTGGTGAAGGAGTTGCCCTGCTTTGACGACTCGATAAAGCTAGATCCTTTGTTATCGAGTGCCCTTGGTCTCTGTGTCCAAAATCGGATCACTAGATGCCTGTTGTATGCAGTTGAGGTTGAGCTCTATTGGTGTTAGCTATTTTTCTACGTCTGAGGTGTCCAATAATGGTGGGCAATAAGGTCAAAGGAGGTCCACGTTGAACACTGGGTGCAGGCCAAGGAAAGGAGGAATGTTGAGCGTAAAATCATTATCCCCCACAAACTTGGTGATGGTGTAAGGCCCATAACAGAGTTGGCGAAGCTTCCGATGGGGTCCTGTAAGGCATTCTTTCTGCAAGTGCAACAAAACTTTGTCGTCCACCTGAAACTTATGTGGAACCCGATGTTGATCATGGCGTTGCTTGTACTTATCATTGGACTTCTATAGGATATCCTGAACCTGTTGGCAGATGTGCTGGATCCTCGCAATGAATCGGGTGGCTTTGTCAGCCTCAGTTGGAGCAGGAGAGGAGTCAGTTGAGGTGACTGCAAGGGGAAGGGCAACATCTATGGGACCCAATGGTTGGAATCCCAACCCCACCTAAAAGGGGTTGTGGCCAGTTGAGCTATGAAGGGCTTGGTTGTAGCTATGCTAGACATAGGGAAGACTCTCATCCCATGTGCGAGGGTTCTTGGAATTATACATGCACAGGATATGCACTATCATTCAATTTACGACCTCAATTTGGCCATCTATCTGGGGGTGGAAGGCCATGGATTTGGTGAGCTTGGTGTCTAGCAGTGACCAGAGGCTCGACCAAAATGTGTTGTGAAATCGACTGTCCTGATATGAGACAATGGTTTGTGGGATTCCAAAACGTACCTAGACTCGTTCAAAGAAGAGCTTGGCAGTGGCTTCTGTTGTGATGCTCTTCTTGCAAGCAACCAGAATCCCCATCTTAGAAAAGAGATCGAAAACCACAAAAACATAGTCATTTCCCCGCTTGGTGGATGGGAGGCCCGACATGTAGTCCATTGAGATGGATTCCCATGGTCTATCAGGAGTAGGAAGAGGGGTGTACATGCCCTATTGCTTAGTGGTTGGTTTGGCAATAGCACAGGCAGTGCAAGACCTGAAATACTTGTTGACCTCCTGTCGAAGTTTCGGCCAGTAGAAATGTTTTTGTAGCATCGCCACTGTCTTTTCAATGCCAAAGTGTCCTGCCACCCGACTGTAGTGGGATTCCTAGATCAACTTCACTCCCTCACTTGAGGGAACACATATATGGCCTAGATGACACAACAACCCATCTTGAAGATGGAAATTATCAACGATTGCCTTTGCACCCAACATTTGGTAGGCGGTGGCGAAGTTTGTGTCTGTCTCATAGAGTTGGGGCCATCTAGAGGTCTCATGGCCATAGGAGTGTATCACTATGGTGAGTGCCGTGACTGGTTGTCTACTGATGAAATAAACGACATGATTGGTGCTTCCCGGTTTATACTTGATGTTGAGGTGGAATTGTTGCAAGTATGTGGACCACTTTTGATGGTGGTCATTCTGCAATTTTCCTTATGTCTGCATGAACTACAGTAGCTTATGATCAATGTGGATGATTGTCTCCCTCCCAAGAATGTAATGTTGGTGGTAGGCGTGCACAATGGAGTACATTTATTTGTCATAAGTAGGGTACTTACGAACAACATCTGATAGTGTGGCACTATGATAGGCCATGGGGTGCTCGTGCTGCATGAGAACGACACCCACATCATAGTCTGAAGCATCAGTCTGAATCTCAAAGGGTTGTTGCAAGTCTGGTAGTGAAATTACTGGAGCTGAGCATAAGTGTTGCTTCAAATCATCAAACGCTTTTTGTTGGGGCCATCCCCACACAAATTTCGCCTTACCACCACCCCTAGTTATTTGGATGAGGGCCCATGCAATATGGGAGAATCCCAACACAAACCTGCAGTAGAAATTGGCAATGCCCAAGAATCTTCGAAGCTCAGTGAGTGTGGTTGGGGTTGGCCAGTTATGAATGACTTGATCTTAGCTAGATCCACATGTATTCCATGTTGATCAATGATGTACCCGAGTTAATGGACCCGATCCATTGCAAAGGAGCATTTTACCAAGTTGGCGTATATCTTGTGTTGTTGCAGTGTATGCAAAACCTGTTGAATATGCTGCAAGTGTTCAACCCAAGTCTTGTTGTAAATGAGAATGTCATCAAGATACACCACTACAAAATTATTGGTGAATGGTCGCAGGATATCATCCATCATCCTCATGAAAGTGGCTAGAGCGTTTGTCAGACCAAAGGGCATGACCAACCATTCAAAAAGGCCTTCCTTTGACTTGAAGGTGGTCTTCCATACATCTGTCTATTCTATCGGGACCTGGTGGTAGCCAGACTTAAGATCAATCTTATTGAATTATTTCCCCCCCATGAATTAATCAAGGAGGTCATCGATTCAGGGAATTGGGTACCAGTTTCTGACTGTGATTTTATTCAGAGCCCGATAATCAATGCAAATTTTCCAGGTTCCATATTTCTTCTGTACCAGCATGATTGGGCTCCCACAAGGTGATGAGATAGGATGGATGTGACCCTTGTGGAGAAATTCTTGGATCTGTCGCTTGATCTCCTCATTCTCTAACAAAGAGCAACAATAGACTGACCCATTGGGCAATAGTGCGTCGGGGGTCAGATCGATGGGGTGCTTGACCTCGTAGTGCAGAGGTACCTCGGTAGATGAGGAGAAGATATCTGAGTATTCTTCCACGACCTTATCTACTTGCTTCTGCTGTGTGGAGAGGTCAGCTACAGAGACCCTGGATGTGGCTATGATTTTTCTCTCATTCTGAGAGCGAATCACGAAGAAGAAAAACTTCCCCATCTGAGAGATGACCTTCCTACATTGCTTAGTAGAGATCAAGGAAATAACACTAGGTGGTCCAGCCTTGGGTATCCTGTACAATTTCCCGTTCAAAGTAATAATAACACCACGAGGCCTAGACTCATATACAACATGACGTTTCCATAAATAAGGTTGGCCCAAAATAACATCACAAGCTTAGAGAGGAGAAACATCACACAATAACTCGTCTTTGAAGGGCTTGATGTCATATGATAGTCAACATTGTTGGCTGACGTGGAGATCGCTTCCTTAGCGAAGCCATCCAATGGTGTAGGGTTGTGGGTGCGACATTGTCGATAGGGCCAGCTGCTTGAAGACATCTGTTGAGATGAGGTTCTTCTAGCTACCACTATCAACAATGAAGTGTAATGGGGTGCCTTTTACCCAAATCTATGAATGGAAGAGGCGCTCTCCTTCTTCTGGCTCATCTGGTTCACCATGCTGGAGCTTGGTGGTAGCAACGGTGGCACTGGGTTCTGTGTCAATGATCTGTATTCCCCTTTCTAGCTCCAACTCAGAGTCAGAAACCGTATCTGATTCAGAGGCTTTCACTTCGGCCACCAGTGTATTCCTTGAGCGGCATTCAGCAGTGTTATGCCAAGGGCTCGTATGGAAGTCACACCACTTCTCAGTATCTTTCTTTGTCTTTCCGATGTCCTTCTTTTCCTGTGGCTTGGACTAGTTGTCCTAATACTATCCATATTTTCTCTATCCTTTGTTCTATGGGTTGGGGCCACCCTTTCCTGGCTTTTGTTGTGAGGGGTTCCCCGACCCAAATTGTCATGTCTTTTGCTTGAGCTTTTGCTCGATTTTGACGGCATATCGGTAGGCTGCGCCCAAGGATGAGATGTCTAGAAATTCCATTTCGGTACAGATGTATCTATGCAGAGCACCGCGATACTTGAGCACCAGATGTCTCTCCAAATCTTTGATACCGAGCTTGGTGCGCAAGGTATGGAAGATATTTGTGAAATCTGGCACTGCTTGGTCTCTTTCTTGCCGAAGTGTGGTCCATTTGGTATACAAGTCGTCATAACTTTCGACAGGGTAGTATTGTTCCTTAATAGAATCCCTGAAGGATTCCCAGGTGGCCATGACTGAGGGTTCCTCTGTTTCCTTTTTCTCACAGAAATTTCCCCACCAATCTTTGACATGGGGAATGGCTTTGAGGAGCGCAAAAGTAATCTTTTCTCTATTCAAAAAGTTATGGATAGAGAAATACCCTTCTAGTAGATTCAACCACTTGTCTACAACATATTCATCTATCTGAACTTCAAATATAGGAATATCGAAGTTTATTTTCACCTGGAAGGGGGCGGTGCCTACGCTCGAAGAAGATGCATCGCCTGTTGGTAGTTGCCGAAGGATTTGCGTGAAATTATCCATCATCTCATTCCTCTGTTGCATGAAGGCTTCCACAAACAACATTTTGAAAGGATCTCCTGTCCCATCATATTTGTTTTCTCCTTCCATGAGAGGTCTCTTGGGTGTGCGAGAGCTTTTGTCCTCAAGAGAAACAGGCTCGAGACCCAAATCTTTGTACTCTAACCTTGTTGGGGACATACATTAAGACGACAAGGAGAAGACCGATCTGATACCACTGATCCAAATTTTATGAGAAGAATGAAATGACTATAGATTATTACCAGATTCTTAACATAGAATAACAAAGATACAGTAAAATTGGTTTTCTATTCAATAAGGAAATAAGCTGAAACTGTAAAATGCAGCGGAAAACAAGCTTGTTGGAATGGTGGCAGCTTATCTCTAAGAAGAGATGTCACGGCCATGCTCATTCACAAGAAGATGATTACAATGAGGCTCTCAAGGCCTTTTTACAATAAACAAGAGTTTAAAAAACCCTAAACATCGAAAAACCTAACCCTAGGAGATGAAGCGCCAAAAGTCATGTGGGCCCCGTTTGGGTAAGTCAGTACATCAACTTCCCGGGGTCGTAACTTTTGCATACGATCTCCGTTTTAGGCGTATGATAGCTCGTTGGAAAGATCTATCCGAGGAATACAACAGTTGCACAAAATTTCATAATGATATTTTGTAACCACAACATACCTTAAAAAATGTTGTTTAGGGCGTCAAAACAACTCCAGAAGTTCAGGACCCAAAAAACTGCTAAAAATAGTAAATTATCAAAATTGCTAGAAAGTTGTTTTGAGCTAGCTGGAAAAGGTGGGTGGCCACCAATATACACCTGGATCATATGTGCCTTCAAATACTTACCAATTATCGATTCCCATGGGTAAAATAAATAAATAAAATGTATTGTTTTTTGTTATTGGATTTTTGTGTCATGTATTTTTGTAAATAGGCTCCATAAGTATTTTGTGAAGGTGTACCATTCACCATAGTGAAGGCTACCCCTAGAATTCAAAATTTATGCATCATAAATAGGACTTCCATAATGTATCCAACAATATGGCTTCCTATCACGATAAAAAATATGAAAGATGATGTTGTTGGCCCTTGACCAAGTTTTGAGGAACACTTGGTCATATTTGACCTATTTTGGACTTCGACAGCCTATCAAAGATGGAGTGTCAGGAGAAGTAGAGTTCACAGAATATCGGTCCACTTTTGGGCCCTTTTTGGGTTTTGGGGATAATGTAATGGGTATGGGATGTCGGCCCATGGGTTTACCCATGTTTAGGCCTATTTTGTAAAGTATAAATAAGTAGCTAGGCATTGTAAGAGGGGGAAATAAGCTAGGTGCTAGTAAAGGCTTTGTGTATACTATGTGACTGACTTGCAGAGCTGAGTGCAAGTGTTGTAAGTGCTAAGTGCACAGATTGTAAGAAGGCTCTATGCTATATCTACTTGGGGAAGGAGGATCTGGCGAGGTGCATGCAAATCTCCTGTCCTATGCGGAGTACAAGTTTGAGCTCTGTGTTGTAACCAGATTGACCAAAGATAATAAAGAACAAGAAGACTTTGTGGATGTAGCCCTAGGTGGGGGTGAACCATGGTAAGCCTGTGTGTTGTGCTCGGTGCCTCAACCTAATGTGGTTGTCTCTTCCCATGTATTGTTCTTTGATATGATTATGCTATGTTCTTTGCTATGATATACTTAGATAGATATACTTTTCTTTGTTCTTATTAGATGTATGGGTTTAGATATGACATATATGAAAGTGTTGAGTTCTAGACCCATATTTATATTGCTAAGTGCTAAATTAACCTAGTTCTAAGTGAATGTTATGGTGCTCTGCGCCATCTGCGGAGTGCCATGAGGGTTAAATACTGATGAATGATCTATGCTAAAGTGTTTGCTAAGTGTTAGAATCACAGATCTGTTTCCCATCTAAGGTTGCAGACACCTGAGTCTTGCAACCAACCCTTCCTCTACCTCGGATGAGACTTCATCTGCTTTGCAGGTGTTGCCAAAAAGGCCGGTAGTTAGGGTTTTGTTGGTGCGTTGTTGAAGAGTTGAACCCTAGGTCTACCCCTGTGGGAACAAATGGTTCCGTTGTCGGGACCTGAAATTGTGATTGTTGGGAACTAAGGAAGAAGAAACTTAGTGCAAAAGGAAGCTCTGTGTGTAGATCTGTTTCCCTAGTGTGCAACGTTTTACTTGACCTATGAAGCTTTGTGCCAAGAATATGGTTAGATATGACGAAAGGAAGATCAGATCCGAAGAAAAGAAGCGATATATAAACTCTCTGTGCTCTAAGAAAAGTAAAAGTGGAAATTTCTAAAAGAAAGAGGTCAGATCTGCAGAAAAGAGGTAAGATCTGTAAGCTCCGTGCTCTAATAAAGGTAAGAATAGTCAAAATTTATTATATCTGGAAGCTTTGTGCTCTGTAGAAGTGAGATAAGTGAATTTGTTTTTGTTTTTAGAGCATGGATCTAGGTATGTTTGATAGATTCTGTCCTATCTTAAAAAATAGGGCATTAATAGATGAAAGAAAGTTTGATATGAATAGATCTGATAAGTATAATGATAGATATGTTATACCTATGCATAGAAAGAATGCATGGACTAACAAATAGATTTAGGATCCTAGAATGAAATTTTTGCAGGATAGCCATTATGATCCTAGCACACAGTACAAGAATATTTAGGGATCATTGAAGAGAAAGAGAGGATTAACTCTTTGCTACAGTTGCAGAAGACCAGGACATCTTGCTAAGGAATGCCCTAGGAGAAAACCTAGTTGCCTATGTTGTAAGGCTATGGACCATGAAGTACTGGATTGCCCTAGAATGATTTCTAGACTTGAAAAGGTGAATATGGAGCAAGCAATCCCTGAAGGAGACCAAGAGAGTAAGATTATAAAAGAACCCCAACAAGAATCAGAGAAAGTATTAATACAGATGAAAAAAACCCTGAAGGAACATAAAGATGTCCGATTACCAGAGATCTTCAAAGAAAAGGAGCAAGTCGAAGCAAGAATAGGGGACTTCTACATTGATTGTATTCTCGATGAAGAAACACAAGTGAACATAATGCCAGAAAGAACTTCGGAAGCTATAGGGAAGCCTGCCATGATTCCTTCATTGGGAGGAATAAGACTATTCAGAGGAAAACCGATGATGTTATGTGGAAAACTCACCCAGATACCTATGACAGTCAATGGAACTTCGACAAAAGAAGACTTTGGGATTATCAAATTCATTGAGGACAACACCCCATTTACTATGATACTCAGAAAACCTTTGATTGAAAGAGATCAAGTCATAAAGAAGGAAGAAGAAGAGGTTTTAGAACATCAGAGACACGATTTAAAATATTTCATGACTAAAAGGATCACATAGTTACTAAAAGAACAAGAGAACCACTTGAAGCTATCTGAGTCTAGAATCCTAGATGTCGAGGCCAAAGCTACACAAAAGGCTGAAATTTCTATGCTAGACAAAGAAGAAGTGATATACCTAAACCCTAGGAGAGAATCTCACCAGCATGAAGTGACTATGTCCAAGGAAAATAAGAATAAAAATGAGAACAGAATCACCGAGACGAAGCTCACTGGAAAGAAGGCTAGAAATATAAGTAAGAAAAAGGTTAAGATTGAAAAATTACAAATGATCCCAGAGGGTACCTCGCAGCAAGACACTTTGTAGAATTGGAGCTTCGCCGGGATATCATAACAGCGACATATGCCACTTCACTGAGGCGAAGTAATATAGCCGTTGGAAGCTAATATAATCATTCGACTACCACTCCGAATGGGTTTGAAAGCATTTATGCCTTGCCACTAGACCGTTAGACCATGCCATAATGGATAGAACATAAGTTAATGCAGCCTCATACCTGTTGCAAGCAGACTGTTGCTAAGTTTGCCTACTTAGTCCGTCATGCCATGCACCAAGAATACTTTTTTCTAAGTGAGAATTTGAGCCCAAAACTTGAGATTACTTCACCCTGTGATCATTTCCTTGTTCCCATACTGTTCACTATAGTCTCTTAATTCATTTCACACCCGAGCTAGTTGACCCAAGCTTGTATGTCGAATGAGCTCAACACTGCTGAGAAAGTAGTTGAAGAAGTTTTGATTGACTTAATGACTGAGAGAGTCATGTCAGAGTGAGGATTATCTACATGAGTCTAATTTTTCAACAAGAGGACCCCAAGCCTCCCCTTCCACTGCTCGCACTAGTCCATCCCGGTCGACTGATGAGAAACAGACCAAGCACAGGGATGACATCACAAATTCCAAGTTTATCCCACTCATTCTTGTTATTGGATAAATCCATAGGTGCAGACACTAACCGATCTCCCTAGATCGACCTGGATCTAGAACAAAGCAAGACAGAACATGACTCTTTCCCTAGATTTTGACCATTGAATTAAATAGGAGGCGAGAACAAATAACATACCTTATTATCGCTTCCTTTGGTCTTTTTTGCTCTTACTTCACTCCAGTGCTCCCGTGCAGTCAAGACCAAGACAACACAAACCAACCAAAGTGAAGATAGCACAATCTATTCAACAGACAATCTATGTATATGATGAAGGAATTATACAATAAAGTGGAAATAGCTTTATGGGAAAGGGACATGCTACTGTATCATATTAATGGAAAGTAAAGATTACAACCTGAGCCTTGATGTTGCAATATTCCTTTCGATGGCCCTTGGCTCCGACACATACACTTGCTCACTATTTTCATGAAGAAGATCAACCCCTTTAGATAAACTTGATAGAGTCTCCAAGCTGTTGTTCAAGCTTTAGTCCTTCACACAATTATTTCACCAATTCTCCAATGAATCTTGCTTAACCTTTTCCATGAGAGTTCACTCAAGATATAGGAGAGAATGAATTAGTTACTTGGATAAGAATGATCCCAAAATATCAGAGAATCCAGTACTAGGATAACCATTCGAATGCCAACCCATCCTTCTAGAAGATTCCCTTCTAGAAACTTCGAGAATTCATCTTTTTCCTTGCTTTAGGAAAAGTTCGCACCCTATCAGTTCAACACAGTGCAAGAAGTTCACATCCTGGCTTAAGGAATCCTACGAGAATGGGTCATTCTCGCAGCCAAATATACTAGAAGCCTGTGAACCGTCTTCAAAAATGAGTTTTCTTGGAAGAGATGAAAGTAATTTTTCTCAGGTAAAAGTTCTTATGAAGAGCCTGAGTACACCATCATCAATACATCATCATGAAGACCAAAATCATGGGTAACAGAATGCCCCCCAAAGTATGAGGTTGGAATCAGTGACAGCCAAAAGACTTTGTAAGCTGCATGTGTGTGTCAGGAACTAGGAGTACACATAATCGGAAACCTGCGAACAACCAAGCATCTGCAGAATATCATATATAAAAATTATGAGGTAGGCATTCCCATACTCAGATCATAAACTGATGACAATTGTAGACTTGGGTCATGGCCACCGATCATACATTGTGGATCCATGGCGTCAAAATATAGCATAGCCACCAGGAATACACTGTGGATCTATGCGAAAAATTCAAATTGAGACGACATAGCCATGAGACATACACAGTGGATCTATGTGTCGCAGATTATACATACTCCATCGCAACTTGGACAAAAGAGATGATATCCAGGGTCTTCAATCTCATTTCCCAAAGTACGAATCTAACCATGTGATTACATGTGTTGAAGTTGAACATGGCAGAAACCACTTGATTACCGGTCATTGATGAAACCGTTAACAAGTGCGAGGGAAATCACCATTGATGTTAATGACTCCCAAGGTACCCTAGTACAATCCATTGAGTGTGAATTAATGATTTGAAGTCGAACATCCGATGGAATCTTTCGATCAGGGGTCAATGATGCAAGCCCACTGTCGAAAGCGAGGAAACCTGCCATTGAGGCATGCAAGCTCGAAGGTACCAAATAATTTCTAAGTCTTGATTCTGGATAATGAGATGAAGTCGACGGAACAAAACTCGTCACAGGAGGGCCTTGATGTATCCCCCATCAATGACACAAAATGAGTAACAGATTTTGAGGGTGAAACAAAGTATTTTGCAAATTGGACCGGACATAGAGAAGGCCAACACAGAAAGAATGGACAACTGCAGATGGACGACTCAATATAGGTTTCAGATGGACTTCTCTTGAACATATGAACGACATGACCAATGATTTGGCAACATTGACTCAAAGACGACATAGGGAATGACCTTGTAGCAAATCGAATGAGAGACAAATGGATTTCCCAAATTGGTTTCAAATGATGAATAGGGGGTGTCATGTTCAAGAGCGACACTTACTGGCAATTAATACGAAGATGAAGACATATCTCTTTCCCAAATTTTCCCCCACCAGTTCTGGCAAGTACCTCTTTATTTTTATGCAAGCTTGAGGAGGATAACATATGCTTGTTGATATAAGCTCATCCTTCGGACGAGTCCCTCAGAGTATATTTAACGAACCCTAAGAAGGAGTGGTTCGATCCCATTACGGGTATGTCAATGTTTGTTTAACGAGTCCAGAGATAGAAAACTCGAAGGTTTTTCATGATTATAGAGTTTGGAAAAACACTTAAAAGAGAACTCTCTCAGTTCATTTTTCGTAAAATAGT
>JZKD02S1956512.1:376408-402605 GCA_000966675.3 Picea glauca
TAAATCCGTAGGTGCGGACACTAACCGATCTCCCTAGATCCACCTGGATCTAGAACAAAGCAAGACAAAACATGACTCTTTCCCTAGATTTTGACCATTGAATTAAATAGGAGGCGAGAACAAATAACATACCTTATTATCGCTTCCTTTGGTCTTTGTTTCTCCCTCTTCACTCTAGTGCTCCCATGCAGTCAAGACCAAGACAACACAAACCAACCAAAGTGAAGATAGCACAATCTATTCAATAGTCAATCTATGTATATGATCAAGGAATTATACAATAAAGTGGAAATAGATTTATGGGAAAGGGACATGCTACTATATCATATTAATGGAAAGTAAAGATTACAACCTGAGCCTTGATGTCGCAATCTTCCTTTCGATGGCCCTTGGCTCTGACACACACACTTGCTCACTGTTTGCATGAATAATATCAACCCCTTTAGATAAAATTACTGGAGTCTCCAAGCTGTTGTTCAAGCTTCAGTCCTTCACACAATTCTTTCACCAATTCTCCAATGAATCTTGCTTAACCTTTTCCATGAGAGTTCACTCAATATATAGGAGAGAATGAATTAGCTACTTGCATAAGAATGATCCCAAAATATCAGGAAATCCAGTACTAGGATAACCATTTGAATGCCAACCCATCCTTCTAGAAGTTTCCCTTCTAGAAACTTCGAGAATTCATCTTTTTCCTTGCTTTAGGAAAAGTTCGCACCCTAGCAGTTCAACACAGTGCGAGAAGTTCACATCCTAGCTTAAGGCAGCCTATGAGAATGGGTCATTCTCACAGCCAAATATACTAGCAGCCTGCGAACCCTCTTCAAAAATGAGTTTTCTTGGAAGAGATGAAAGTAACTTTTCTCAGGTAAAAGTTCTTATGAAGAGCCTGAGTACACCATCATCAATGCATCATCATGACGACCAAAATCATGGGTAACAATTCTACCTACTTACTTACCACTTCTAAGCAGTGCCATCAACCGTGACAGTGTACCTCATAACTTCAAGTACACTTTGATCACCACGTACCTTTCGAAAGGGGTGCACGCAGTTTGTGTTGACCAGGATAAGCTCGTAGCACTGAAATTTAGTGATTTTAACCTTGGAGATCGTAAAGTGTACAACATGTTAGCCCCGCATAAGTACTTAACCAAGACCAAAGGCAAGAATTCTAAGATTGTCCCGCAATCATGGACCCAGAACCTCGTGCAGTCCACACTGCTTAATTTAATGAAGATCCTGCACTTCGACAGACACCAAGAAGTCAATGCATGCATCAAGTTGTTGTTGTCCTGCTACCACAGAGGATACTTATGGTTGGACTGTCACATCACTATGGATCTGATGTTGATCAATCGAATCACAGGCCTTAGTATGCAAGGCCCTGACCCATAGGAGTTTTACCCTGGAAAGACCTGAAACGGGGCACTAGCGCAAAGGATAAAAGAAACTTATGGCGATGTTGAGAAAGGAATGCGAGGCTACAAGGTAGCCTCTATCCACAATGGCACAGTGCGCCTTGCCTATCAACTGATCGCAGGAAAGATAGTTCACAAGAACAGACCAACACAAGTGACTAGATTCGTAGTCGACCTCGCAGGGAAGTGCATTGAGGGACTACAGATGAACTGGGTGCAGTACCTTGTAAACTAGCTAGAGCTTGATTTCAGAGAAGCGCAAGACCAAGGGTACGGGTTCCACTTTAGTTGGTTGCTCATACTAATTGATTTTATCGCCTAGGAGCTACCAGAAGGTGCCATTTTTTCGGAGATCGAACACTTCGAACCACTGGCTGTGAAGTTCTATACATTGTGGTACTCCAACGACACGAACAAGCAGTGGCAATCCAATGTCATCTTCCATGCCTATTACAACCAATTGAAGAATGCAATCCAGTCTACACTACACCTCACCCCAAACACACTTCATAGGTTTATACCTTTAATAAAATTCAATGTGGACTGCCACTTCACCTATATCACAGCACGCGCTGATGAGCACAAACAACAACTCCAGTCATACTACAAGTTGACAGAAGAAGACTTGGAGCAGATTACCAAGGAATGGTCGGCGGACCTCCTTGTTGCAGCAGACCCCACAGAAATGTCCATCATGGAAATCCTTGAAGCTATGCCAGATACACTTGGACCAAGAAAGACTATGAAGGGTGATGAAGTTCAAGATGTCCATAGCACATCCACGAAGATTACTTCGATATCACCTATGCAGGGAGGTGATGGTGAAGAACTAGGTGGCATAGAAGTTGAGAAAAACAAAGGAGAGGTTACTTCGCCTAGAGAGGAAGAGAATCCCACTAAGAAAAGGAAGATTACCCCACAAAATCCCTCATCCTGAAAGAAAACTAAGACCATCTGGACTACATTTAAGACTACCCTCACACTGGATGACTTCGACTTTTTAATCACTGCGTTGAATGATGCTTCACTACAGATCTCAGAAAAGAAATAAGCGAAGCAGGAGGAGGTATTTAGCTGCATTAAGGGTGAACGTCAAGAAGTGCATCAGGTACTCTAGTCCAGTAGAGCAGTTTCTATTGCACCCTTGAAAATTGGAACAGTATGAACAAGCGATGAGCCCACCCAATTACACCAAATCGCTGAGAAAGTCGAATCTCACCTTCGACAAGCTCAAGAAGACACAATGCAAGCCACCCAGGCTTTGACACAAGTACATAGCGCACTTGTAGAACAATAGAGTAAGGAAGAACAAGAAAATATTTCCCTGCAAGTGAAGTGGGATGAGGAAAAAGCACAGTTACAGCACAGCAAGGACCAGTTTCTAGCAGAGCAACTTGAAGTACAGGAAAGGGTTAACAAAGCACTTCACTCTGTGATGGTCATAGAAGTGAATATTGAAGAATGTGTCCCACAGTTGGTGGCACAACTTGAAGAATTAATCCAGCAACTTTAGCATCGTATCGCAGATCTGGAACTTTGTACCATGCCCGAGACTCCTCAAGAAATAAGATATATAAGGGAGGCAACTGCTCATAGTGCAGTTGGCCAATTAACAACCTTTTCCTTGAAATGAAAGAAGATGAGCTCTAGAAGCGCCCAGACTTATGAGAACCTCACATAGAATCCAGAGTTGCAGACATTGGAGGAACAACTCCAAGAAGCAAAGTAGCACGCAGATACACTATAGGCGCAGTTGAAGGCCTTGACCCCAGTCAAAAGAATGAAGAGGTTTTCGGAACAATGCACTGCCCAACAACAGGTACACACACTGCAAAGTAAAGTGATGGAAGTCTCCTAACAACTTCAACCAATCCAAGAAAAGGCATGCCAACTATTCATTGAAGTTGAAAGCCAGGGAACCGAGCTTGAACAGGTTGTCATCACCACAGAACAACACCTAGAAGGGCCAATAAATGACGTAGTGATCCAGGAGTTCACTGATCAAGAGGCTGTCACACTGCAACAGGTTGAAGTAGCTCGAGCATTCAAGGTGGAATTGATCAAAACAGAGTGACTTGGGATGAGTCACAGGTGAGTGTTGGGGGCCTGTTGGCCCTTGACCAAGTTTTGAGGAACACTTGGTCATATTTGACCGTTTTTGGACTTCGATAACCTGTCAAATATGGAGTTCTAGGCGAAGCAGAGATCATGGGATCTCGGTACACTTTTGGGCCCTTTTTGGGTTTACCCATGTTTAGGCCTATTTTGTAAAGTATAAATAAGGAGCTAGGCAATGTAAGAGGGGTAAATAAGTTAAGTGCTAGTAAAGGCTTTGTGTATACTGTGTGACTGACTTGCAGAGCTGAGTGCAAGTGTTGTAAGTGCTGTGTTAATGGATTGTAAGAAGGCTTTGTGCTATATCTACTCAGGGAAGGAGGATCTAGCGAGGTGCATGCAAATCTCTTATCCTATGTGGAGTACAAGTTTGAGCTCTGTGTTGTAACGAGATTGACCAAAGATAATAAAGAATAAGAAGACTTTGTGGACATAGTCCCAGGGTGGGGGTGAACCACGGTAAACCTGTGTGTTGTGCTCGATGCCTCGACCTAATGTGGTTGTCTCTTCCCATGTGTTGTTCTTTGATATGATTATGCTATGTTCTTTGCTATGATATACTTAGATAGATATACTTTTATTTGTGCTTCTTAAATGTATGGGTGTAGATATGACATATATGAAAGTGTTGAGTGCTAGACCTATCTTGTTGTTGCTAAGTTCTAACTTAACCTAGTTCTAAGTGAATGTTGCAGTGCTCTGTGCCATCTGTGGAGTGCCATGAGGGTTAAATATTGATGAATGATCCATGCTAAAGTGTTTTCTAAGTGTTATAATCACAAATCTATGTCCCAGCTAAGGTCGCAGACACCTGAGTCTTGCAACCACCCCTACCTCTACCTCAGGTGAGACTTCATCTGCTTCGCAGGTGTTGCCAAAAGGGCTAATAGTTAGGGTTTTTTTGGTGCATTGTTGAAGTGTTGAACCTTGGGTCTAGCCCTATGCCAATATATGTCAATAAATACATGCCCTAGGGTGCCATTATCGTCATCAAATGGAGAGGTACATGCCTTTACCACTTCATCATCATTTGAGGGTTTGACTTCAAGATTACCCCTCTCAATATAATAACAAGGAAGACTATCAAGTTCAAAAGTTTCATAAGGTGCAAAGATTACAAAACCCTCAACCTCATGGGGAGGAGAAATAGATGCATTGGGGCTCTTGTCTTCAAGTTATTCACCAAGATCTTCCATGGGAGAACACAATGTTTCTTCAACAATTCTTTCTTCATGTGCTTGATCTTCAATTGAGGTGTGATAAGAGTCTTCATCCTTGTGTTGTTTAAATGGAGGTGCAACTAGATATTGGATGGATTTATCGTCAAGGGGAGATTGAGGATTTTATTCAACCATAGTTTCTTTGTTTATCACACGATACATTTTATTTATCCTTTCAATAATGATCATCCATTTCTATTTATCCTTTCAATAATGATCATCCATTGCTCAGGATAATTAGGGCTCCATTTCTTGCAAAATGTCTCAACAAAAATTGCAAAAGATGATATTTATCCTCTACCAATATGTTCAAACCATTCCCTTGAACTCCTTTTAAAACTATCAATAAAAAAAATTATCACAACATTTTCATGAATAATTCCAATACTTCAAATGAATTCCATGAAAGGTAATATGTTTAGTAGGACTAAATCATCATGTCCACCAAAATTTGCAATTGACCTCTAATCTACACTTGGGTTCTCATAAGGGAACCTTTAGATATTTGAGAAATCAATAGGAGCACACAAATCAGTGAACCATTGGGGACATTCCATGTTTTTTTTCACTTATAGGTCTTCAATATAAGTATAAAAAATCTGCAATGGATAATGATCGCACCTCATACCAATACCAAGAGTGGAGTTTCCAAGATGAGCTTCTTCAATAAGCCTTCAATATTGATGGATGTGCTCACCTCTAAACCCAACAAAGTCTTCAAAAGCTGTAAGGAACAAGGGATTTGTTTCTTCATGGAGTCACCATGTGAGAAATATATGTTCAATACAACACTCACAAAAGTGTCATGAAGCATAGTCTTCAAAATTTCTAGGAGAATATACTTTATCCTTGGAAATAGTACCAAAACGTTACCTAAAAAAATGTTCTTAATGATAAAATCCAAAATCCACAAGGCACAACCCAAGAGGGAACTTTCAATATGGTCATCATTGTAACCTAATCAACATATCCTCTTCACTTTATGCCAACTCTTCTCTGACTCAAGGGGAGTACCCCTAGTAGGATTACTAAGTATAAGCAATGAGGAACAAGGTGAAGTGAGAGTATACTTAGAAAAGCAGTGTTTGTGATGTTTTAGGATATAAAAGGAGGGAAGTAGATATAAATTCCAAATCCAATAAGGGAAACTGAGTCAAGATGAATCAAAGGGTCTTATGGGGCCAATAAGAACACCCCTTTTCAAAATTGTTCTATTTCATGTAAAGATTATGATAAAGAGACTAAAACCCAAGGGGAAGAATAATATCTTATCTAATCAATATTAAAAATGAATACCAATGCCCTACAAGAATGGGCCCTTATGGGAGAAACCTTTACCAACAAGATAAACTATAGCTTCACAAACGTACTCAATACCCTTGCTAGGATTCCTAAAATGGATGGACAAAGAAATGCATCAAATTGAGGAGAGGAGTTACCCCAAAATAACAAAGGAAGAAGGAGAGGAGTTACCCCAAAATGTCTTCCTTCCAAGTGGTATATTTTACCCTTCAATGGATTGATCTTGGTAGTTTGTACAAGACTTGAGAATTCACAATCAATATTTATGAACCAAATAGAAACCAAGATAGAAGAGTTTCAATAATTGACACCAACGTCCATAAAGACAGAACCCTTATACATCCATATGCTCCAAGAAAGATATGTCAATTAATATCCAAGGAGTGGAAGCTCCAAAAATGCAATGATGAATACAAATTAGGAATGGATACTCCTTATATAGAGTCTAGCTCAACTCCCTTTACAATAGAATAATAATATCTCATGTGAAATCCTTATATTTAGCCTAAGGATGAGTGAATTATTTCATCCAACCAACTAATATTTTTTGTAAAATAAATAGGTGGTCAAGCCACATGTACAATACTCCAATCAAAATAGGCCCAAGAGAGTGGGATGCCTCCATCAAAGAGGCAATAAGATGAGTCAAAGGTGCAACATGTGGCCTCCAAAATCCTCCAAGTGGATAGATCGACAACCAACTCCTCAAATTAGGAAATGAAAACCTATTATTTATCCTCCAAGGTGGACACGTAGTTCCCCAAAGTGAAAAATACCAACAAGTAATGAGTAGAGTCCCTCAAGAGTGGAAGAATCCCCTAAATTAATCTCCAATGGTCATGTGTGAGGTATCCAATGTGTAACCTCCTTCTCAAATCATGTCAATCATATACTCAAGTCAACAAAAGTCCAAGAAGGTCCATATGTTCTAAATATAATCCCCAATGGCTACGTAATGAATCCTCCAAGGAGGTCATCCATCAAACTATGTGACACATGCCTCCAAATGCACAAACAAGTTGACCACTCCAATATTTGTGATGTGACATTCCATGAGAGGTCCATGTGCATGAATAATATCCCCAAAATGCCTCTTCCATTTTGACCAATGCCTTGAGAGTTGTAAGATTGCATCGAGAGTTGTGAACGAACTCAGGAGTTGTGAAGATACCTTGGGAGTTTTGAAAATTAAAAATGTCATAATGAAGACCATGCAATGTCCACATAGCTGCAATGTCCATTCACCATTAATATGATCATGTAATCATAGCCTTTGAATAATGGCTTGTCCCATTTATCCTTTTTGGATGGAGTGATTCAAGGTAATTATTTTTTTTTCCTTTTTTGGATGGAGTGAGTCAAGGTAATGAAAAACAACAATAATAGAGAACAAAAAAAAAAATCACTTATCCCATTTGCAATAACTCACATCCATGCCTTAGCCTTTACTATTTTGTATCCATCGATGGGTTACGAATCAATAACCACTCTCATATTTGTTACTTAACGATTTACTTTACTCTCAATTTCTCACTCCCTTTTTACATGTATAGGCCACCTTTACCTTTCTACTGTTTCTTCTCCTTGGGTTGAGGAATCACATCCTCCACCATATCCACCTCAGTTCCCTCTTCTCTATTCATGACCTCCATTGGTATTGTCAGGGTTATTAGGGCCCACTTAAGTGTTCAACATAGGCATTGTAGTCTAGTATTGGCATATTCATGTATTTTAAATAATATTCATATTTTCGATGAGGGCAGTCTTTTCAGTGAGTTAAAGTTCCACCTTTCTTGTTCATTTTTTTCAGAAATACCATGATTTGGGTTGTCTTTAAATCATCCAAAAACTCTTAGGGTAAAGTTACATGAGAAAAGTTCCCAACATAGAAGTGGAACCTAATTTTTTGCATAGTTCCTATCGATTTTGGGTCAAATTTTCACTGGAAAAAAATAGATGATATGAGTGCCCCTTATGCCACTCTAACCATTTCAAGTCCAAAGCTCAAAAATATGGAAAAATATATATATAGGGAGAGTCATAGAACATGAATTTGTACGAAACTAAAAATATCTCAAAATGATTTTTCTTTCTTGGTGTTGATGTCATTTGACTCCAAACATACCCCATAATTCCCAGATAGTATACCAATAGTAATAGAGTATAATACAATTGTGAAAGAGTAACACTATGGTAATCATTATGAGCTTATTGTGATACTAATAGGATATTAGTAATGAACTAGTGTTACATCTTTATTGACTGACTATTTCTATCATTAATGGTGTTATAGGACGTACAAGAAAATAGGTATCTGTCAGATCTATCTTCATTGAGTGAGGTAAGTTCAGGTAGAATAGAGGAAAGTGAGACATCTAGTAGGTCTAATAGGCGGAGATCAACTAGAGGTGAGAAGATCAAAAGAAAATTCCATAGATGCATGGATTTTTTTCTTGTGAAAGGGGGATCATGTTCTTATGATAATGAGAGCATAGATGACATCGAGGTTCCCTTGAGGTACAAACATATAGTGAAACAATGGGTACCCAAGGATCTTCCTAAAATAAACACTGATTTTTGTGTAAACGAAAGGATATACCGGATTGTTCCATTGCCATTACATGGTTTGGGGATATTTTCCATGGATGGCATAAAGGTATGTTACGATGAATTAACTGAATTGATGGAGTACGTCAGACCCTGTTATATCTAAAAATATGGGATACGAATAGTCCAATATACAAAAGGTATGTGAAGATATGGCTTGGCTACAAATTATATACAGCCAAAATATAATGATCAAAATAAAGGAGCAAGTATCTATATTGACGGAAGGCCAAAAGCAATGGGGAATATTGCAGGGTTTCTAAACATTTCACGACCCACGACCACAAATAAGAGACCCAATTTCGTATTTGAGGGGCGTGAAAGAAACTGTGTATTCGTATGTGCAATAAAATCAATAGTTGCAGGGGAAGAGTTATTGATTGATTACACTTTGAATCTAATAGATACAAATGTTGCTATTATGGGGGCAGTACGTACACTAATTTACCCAATATGTAAGAAATGACTCTATATTTTATGATTTTCATTATGTTCTTTACGGTGTTAATCCATTTGGAGAGCTTCAGTTTGTTTAGTACTCAATGTGTCCTACTTTTGTTATCAACATTTGAATTTCTCATAAATTTGAATTTATTTCTCATGATAATGATCATGGTTCTATGTTTACCTTAATGTGGCAGGATGATCATGGTAAATAAAAAATGGCCTCAGAACAGCTAAATGAACAATAATTTTCGAATTGCATTTAATGTGCATTTTATTTCTGTGGCGATCAATTATTTTATTTGTTTACATAACTGAATTATCATTTATTTTGTCGAATATGTAGTCGGTAGGACATGATATTGATGATTATTTTCTCGACAAAATGGATTTGTATGAATCCCCCGACCCTATGGTTTTAATTAGAAAAAATATAAATAAAGGAAACAAGGAGCTAGATCACTTGTTAGATATTCTAGATCAAACTCCTGAGGTCGAAGAAAGGATCAAAGAATTTATGACAAGGATTAAGACATATAAGGTAATAACCATAATTTCAAGTAGTTTTATTTTTATGTCATAAGATCAATTATGAAAGATTGATTTTTAACTTTTACATTATCTAAACGAAAAAATGTTTTATTTCTTATATAGAGATTTTTGGATCCTGCTGACACCAACATGCATGGTGTATATAGTAGTGGCGCTGCACAGACACCACAGGGTCCCAACGTAGGCCCTCGTATAGTTTCCAAGATGCAGCTATTCATATATCCACCTTCCACACCATTAGGTGGGAGCCAGGACACACACACCGAGGAAGCGACCACATAGGTAGGCTCTAGAGTTGGTGACAGAGATGAGGATGATGATTTGAAAAACTATATGGTTGATTTTCCTAAAGAAAGACATGTGACCAGCACAGGGACCATTAAGGGAACATTTATGGTCAATGAGGAAGGAATTCCATTAAAGAAAGTTAAAGTCCCAGGTGATTTTTAAAATTTTAATTGTTTCATGTTCTCTATGTAGACAAATATAAATCATCTAAATATTATTTTTAAATTAATAATCATATAATCATTTTTCATGTAGGGAATAATGATTTTTATAGGTCCCTGGAGAATAAGGAGTTTCTTATTTTTGGGCCCTCCATATGGGAGAGGTGGAATTCCTAGAATTCCAACCTCAAAAAAGAATTGATGGATTATCTTGAAATCCTTTTTGGTTTAGACACATTTAATAAGACCTTGGCCACCACCGCAGCTGGCCAATATTTAAAACATACACGAGAAACATACAGGAATCACTTGAAACAAAATGATAGGTACGAGCATCCTCTGATGATTCCAGAGAGGGAGTGGAAGGCACTCATTGAGGACGCAAAAGAGAATAAATTGATAGATGAAGGAAAAACACCCTATGGTCCCAGAAGGTAAATTACAATTTCAATTGAATACCTTCGATTTTTTTTTAGATGTAAATAAAATTGTGGAATATATTAACATAATTGAAAATTTTGATGATAGGTTGACTGACACGTCAATGGCCACAAAAGAAAGGCTTGCCAAATGTGGCCAACATAGGCTGGGCCAGAGTGGCTATTTGAATTTGCAATCACGAATTGTAAGTACATAAATATATTATTTGTATCGTCTTAAAACTTTTAGGTAATTGATGCGAATAACATTAAAAATAAATACTTGTATGCAATGCAAAGTGACGATTTTGGTACTGAAACCATGGAGGAAGACCTCCATATTGGTTACAAGTACGACTATAAAGTTGTAGTTGAACATCGTAAAGGCTTGGGGCAGATACCAAGAACTACTTTGCAGGATAAGGTAAATAAAATTCAATCCACGTTAACCTTTATTATTAATATAATACAGTCATGTTGGATATTATTAATATTTACAACTTTGTCTTAATCAGGGGAGCAACACTGTCAATGAACGCACTAGTATTGGAGAGAAGTGTGTTGATAGCAGTTTGAAACCAAAAAAGGTTCTCCCTTGCAGTCCCAATTTTCCACAGGGGTTCAGCCCCACTATGGTGCTATGACTGAGTTGGCACATGACGATAATATGGTTGTATTTCAATCATAGACTTAATAATTTTGTAGTTATACATTTTGTACTTTTTGTTTTTTTACTTATAGATTTATGATTTTCCTTATAAATTTTGTGGTCTTAATGGCAGATAATATTGTACTTGAGGCTCATGCAATTGAAGAGGATCACGTGGGGGAAACCATTCCAATGCTGTCAACTAGTGAACTAGGTAAATAATGACATTGCAGGTTTTGTTTTTAATATTACTGAACTAGTTCAATGACATTTAAAAACTGGCCATTTAAATTTTGTATTTTTTTCTTTTGTAGGTGATGCCTCATCACAATGGCCTTCATTACACCGTGAGTACCCCATGACTAGGTGTGCTCTGCGTGAGAGGATGCAATCACAATCATATTTTGAAGAGAACCCAAAGAACGAAGACGTAGATATTGATGAAATGATTAGGAACTATAGAGATAAGAAGAAGAGGTCGGCTAGAAGTACTAAATGATGATGTACATGGATATTTTAATAACTATTTAATATAAAATCTATTTTCACCATATTTCGATCACTCCATATGGATCAAGGAAACATTTTATTTCATTGTAAACAATTGTGAATATTGGTATGTATATATGTTTGTTTTTTTCTGTAAATATTTCAATATATTTATATGTTGGTTATTGGGGAATTGAGAGTGATCTGAGGGGCGGGGGAAGATTCATAAGAGATTCTGTCTTCACATGGTTGGCCCTGTTCAGTAGAGAATAATTTATTGGAGTCATTTAATCTTGGATAAATCCTCCCTCGATCCAACAAAGCAACAACAAATTCAATGTTAACTTTGTTGATGCTACTTCAAATCAAGGGAGGCAGTTTGATCAAATATTAGAAGCGTGGCTCCAATAAATTATTCTCAAAACCAAGAGTATCGCATTCAGGTATGTTCTTACACTCTCGTAAAAATGCATCTTAGAGTAAATAATGCACTAAAAATATGACTTGTATTGATTTTTTAGATATTTATGGAGGTTGAATGATTTTGGCAGGTACTTTAAGATCTTTCTTTGTCAATTAAGGGAATCTCAAGACTAACAGAGGGTCATAAAACTGAAGAGAAACATGTGGGGCCAACCATTCCAACTATATTGTTGACCAATTCATCAGATTAAGTGCGATTGCTCCTTTCAACATAGTTTATATAGACATCAATTCTAGTTATGTTTAATGTTTTATGAATTGTTATGTTCGATTGCTAAATTGAAAAATCACCATTTAGGTATGTATAATATTTTGATTATGTCCTCTAGATATTATGGATCTGTCAGTGTATGTTTATGGTTAACCAATTGATAAATCTAACATGAATGTATGGATAAATTCTAACATGAATCTGTGGCTCCGAACATGCTGCCAAAAATGGTAGTTTCATTCCATCATTTTCATGCCTTTTTAGCCCGTTAGAAGGGTTTTTAGAAGGGTTTTTATCCTCTTAGAAGGGTTTTTAGAAGATCCCTCTATGAATTTCCCTTCCTTTATGTATCTTGCTTGAGTTTTACTTTTCATTTTTCATATGTAATTTCACAACGAAAACTAGGTATTGACTTTTGGTACCCTAACATGACTCCCCTTAGTGATTTATGGGATTCCTCAATTTTTTCCTACAATCCATGACCAAACTAAATCTTGGTTCCAACGCTTGAACATCCCTCTATCTCGATCCTTTAGTTCCTTGGATATTAGAAATATTGCAATTATTCCCTAAACATTTCCTCAAACTTGCACTTCAACCATTCAAACAAGCCAAGAATGAATCCTAAGCAAACAAACAAGCCAAGAACATGTCATTAAGTCAATGTTGAGTTTGAGAAGTTCCACCATTTTCCATTGATTAACAATAGGCTTGGTGTTATTATTTGTAGATGGGGAAGGTTTCCATATTTTATAGAATGCAATTTATTATCTAGAAATTTCTCAATAACCTGTTTACATGAGATAGGGTACTATTTGAAAAATCTATATGACTCCTTAGGATGTGGTGCATTCATTATTAAAATAATCATAGAGTTTGTTTTTTGTCGAGACACTGGGCATGTGAATGAATTGATAATTTACTGATTAAATCTTTTTTTTAATTCATTTTTATCCTATTCCAAGGTCACAAAGGTCCTTACATTTGTGTTAAATCACCTTTATTTTGATTTTGAGTTAGCGAAAGTCATGGATAAAATTTAACTTAATGCTTATTAGGTACCCACTTTCTTATAGAATTCACATAGAATATTATCAAGCCCCAATATATATTTTCCATCATCCATTTCCATCAAATGATATGTATTTCCATCCAAATTTTTTCCTAATTACACATCCTATCATGCTCAATTTATAGGTTACATGGTATAATATTGAGGCATGTAGGCATGTACATCTTATGCTCTTCACTCATACTTTCTTCTCTCCCCCCCCTTATTCCCTCTCTCTCTCTCTCTCTCTTTCCCCCCCCCCTCTATCTCCCTCTCTATCCCTCTCACACTTTGACACTATCTCTCTCTATTCGACCATCTCTATGTCTTCATATTTTTCCCTCTCACACTCTCATATATTCTATCCTCTCTCACGTTCTATCCTTCTCTCCCTTTCTCTCTCTCCCCCCTTATCTCACTCTTGTTTTCTCTCTCCCATATTGGAGTTACTTCACACACACCTAGGATTTCTTTTTCCTAAGTGTTTTTCTTGTTTATTAGTCATAATTAGTCATTATCCAGTCTCCTATATTTTAGGGGAGAATATTCCACCTAGAGAATATTCTCTTTCAGTTGACACTTCAGTTTGACTAGTTGAGTTGAGTTTAGATGTTGCATTGGTTTTATCACCATGAAACATTGGGATAATCACCCTGATAATTATACCTTTCCTTTGGATCATCACCAGACTAGCACATTACCCTTGATTCCCTAATTTAACTCCTCACTACTCTCTATTCAATTAGAAAAACTGAAGACTAGTTGACTAGTTAACTCAACTAGGTGGCAGTTCACTCTCGTAATTTCCTGAGAGACTAGCCTAGATGGCAGTTCACTCCCGTAACTGATGGTGTGTGTCCATATCACTCTATACCACCACTATGGTGCATCAGTTCTCCTCCAATGTGCACTCATTAAGTTATACAAAGTATATCATGTGTAAATTATTCATTATTCACAACGGTTAATGAGAATTCTTTGATTTTTTCTCTCCTTCTTATTCTTTATCAGATTCTCTCTGAAAATGTGTGTATTATTGTTTCTATATATATATTATGTGTAGTTTCAACACATTTTCATGGTATCAGAGTGGACAGGCTGCTAAGCAAAAGATACACCAAAATTTTTTGCAGGTACAAGAGATTGAAGACAACAGAAAGATGGATTTCCAAAAAGAATTCATTCTTACACCTTACAACTATTTTGCATGGAAGGATAAAATATCCATACATCTATGAACCATAGTTTTGTACAGGTATACCTTGAATACAGATACAAAACCGATATCATCCATAGAAAAATCCAAGTACTCAAATCGCTTGCATGAGTCACTCAAAACAATTTGCAGTGTTATTTCCCTCGATCTCCTTTTTCACATATCTTCTTGTAAGACTCCCAATGAAGCCTGTACCAAATTGGAAGGAATATTTGCAAAATAGGATGAGATGAGGGAACACATTATATAGGTGTATTTTCTCACATTGGATCCAAAAATCTTCGACACTATCCAAGATAACTTTCCAAAATTCAAGGATTTACTGTTGCAACTCAAAGCTTGTGAGGTTGATAAATCGAAGGAGGAGAAACAAATGGTTCTCACTATTCTCTCAAATATTGGTCTTGAATTCTCTGTATTCGTATCCACATTACATTATATCAGATTCACCTTAGGAGCCACCTAGAATATGCCTTCTCTTGATGATTTTATCAAAGCCCTGACACAAGAGCAAACCAAGCTCATCAACATGGGAAAAATCAAAGGCCCAAAGGTGCATGCACTCACTGTGAAATATGGAAGCCACAAATATCATAAATCTAAATCTAAATATAAATGGAAAGCTCATGCACATCCGCAGAAGGAAGGGTACACAAAAGCCTTCACCGATTCCTCTGGATCCAAAGGGGAAAGTGGGAGAAAAGGGGAGAAATGCATGTACTGTCACAAAGGATTCCATTCAGAATCCACATGCATGTGAAAAATAAACATATCTGATGTCTCAAATACTTCGGAAAAACAACCTTGGAGATTGCATCCCTGAAGGTGACAAGAAGAAGAAGCTAGAAGATCTGAATTCCAAGAAAGGAAATTCTAGTCATGCCTTGATTGCCATCAACTCCTCTCTCGATGCTTGGATTGTAGATTCAGGAGCATCACATCACATGGCTACCTAAAACGTAGCATATTATTATTTGTATGCATGCAAAGGTCCTCCTATTTTGATGGGGGACATCTCTTCTATCGAAGTCACTGACAAAGGAAGGATTGAACTCACCAACAAAAGCTTCGAGAATGTGTTGCATGTTCCCAAACTTTTTGTCAACCTTCTCTCCTTGTATCAGATGAAGAATTCCAAAACCGAAAAGAAATTCATATTCACACTAAATTTTGTGGACATATATGACATGCAAACCAACTCTAGGGTTGCTACCGGTGAGGTAAATCATTAGTCTAGATTGTATACTTTTTTTGAATTCATTGAACCTGATTCTGATTTATTTCTTACTCATGTTGATGAAAGTAGAAGGATATGGCATGAAAGGTTTGGACATTTGAATTTCATATAAATGCAACAGCTTAGAAAGAAATTATTGGTTGATGGTCTACTAGACATCCATTTTTTCCAAGGGAGTGTGTGAGGGATGTGTTCTCGGGAAACACCCTCAAGAGAAATTTGACAAGGGAAAATCTCAGAGAGCCTCCACACCTTTAGATCTGATCCATAGTGATATTATGGATCCTTTTCCACATCCATCGATCAACAAAGCGAGGTTTTTTCTCATTTTTGTTGATGATTTCTAATGTTTTACATGGATCTACTTTCTCAGGAAAAAATCCAAGGTCTTTTAACACCTCAAAGATTTCAAAGCCTTGGTTGAGACACAGTCTATAAAGAAGATCAAGGTCCTCCGAAATGATAATGGAGGAGAGTATGTAAATCATGAGATCCATGATCTTTCCATGAGGTAGGGATCCAGTTGCATCACAAAGTTCCCTATACTTCACAGCAAAACAGAGTGGCCGAGCGGAAATAAAATCTCTAAGGGAGATGGAATATTGCATGCTGCATGCAAAGTATCTACCACAGAGACTATGAGCCAGAGAACTTAATTGTGAAACAAACATCCAAAACATATCTCTCCATATATCTGTAAAGGATAAGACCCTCTATGAGGCTTGGAGCAGACTCAAACCAGAAGTGACCCACGTTCGCATTTTTGGTTCACGTGCATGGGCCCAGATTCCCTCTAAAAAGAGGAAGGCACTTGATCCACAGAGCATTGAGTGCATTTTTGTTGGATACCCCAATGGTGTGAATGGATATAGACTTATTGATCTTTCCTCAGACCGGTTGATGATTGAGCCAAGTTTCCAATTCAAGGAAAGTGTCTCGCATGTACCTCAACAAACGCATGCAGACACCTTGATTCTTCCACTTGTCTCAGATTATAAGTTGTTAGGACCCTGAAATGTCCCTTTTTCATCACATATTTTTCCTTTTCAACCTTATCATCTCTAAGCTAATGCCTACTATAATGTGTGCTAAGACCTTTGTTTCCCAAGGTATGAATCATTTATCTTTCTTTTATATTTTCATTTACTTAGCATGTTTGATTGGTAATGTTCACATGTTTTACCCCTAAAATGATTCAAATAATGATCGAAATGAATAGAACAACCAAGTCTTAAAGAATGGTCGTTGTTGTTACACCATCTATTATAGCTATGCGCTAATCTTGGAAGTTTTTACAGCTATGCGCTAATCCTGGAAGTTGTTACATGACTGTTGCAACAGGTGCCACTAATTCTCCTATTACATGACTACTGCAACAAATGTCATCGATTCTGTTGTTATACAACTGTTGCAACAAATTTCATTGATCCTGAAAGCTGCTACACCTACTGTTACATGTTTCAACTTACAAGATTAGTTCTAGATCTTATATTAATGATATCATATGAACGGCTTGAGAATCGGGGATTCTCAAGGTTGTTCTGATTTTTTTTTAACTGAATGAATCTGAATTTATATAGCAGAGTTTTTGTAATCAGAGGGATGGATTATGACTGTGAGAAAGTGAAGTGAAGTAAATCTTATTGTACACAACATTTTGGCAAATCAATACAAGAGTGGATTTAATTTCTTTAGTAGACTGTAGCCTATTTATTTGAGAGGATTCAGTGAGAAGGAAAGGGCCCACCTTCCTCAAAGATTCCCCTCTGTTTTGAATTCCAGAATAGTTGTTTTAATGTGAATGGTTTATTTGTTAAACAATTCTAGAATACAGTTGTTGTTATAGTCTAGTTCCTTCATGTTAGATGAGCATAAATCTGTCTCATGAGAATTAAAAGTCAATTGTTGAACACTGCTGGAGAACTGCTTCCCCTTTTTCTGCATTAGATTAAAATCTTGTTTTCAAGTAAAAGAAAATAAAAGTGTGGGTTACTTTCTTGCAATAAGTAGATTTCTTTCTGCAATTAGTAGAGAATTTTTTCTTGCAAAAGTAAAATAGAAAGTTAGATTAGAGTAGGTAATCCAGAATTCTTATACACTCATCGGTTTACATTTCAAATTGTGATTTCAATTCTGTAGAACTCCAGCTGTGTCAACATAATTGTGTTAGTAATAATTTTTGTTTCTTTTTCCTTACTACAATTAGATTAGTGTTACTTCCATAATCTAGAATAGACTGTGCACAATTATCTTGAAATAATAGAATTCCCTGGGTTGAAAATTTATATTGAACACCTTAATTTTCTATTCATTTAGACAATTAAAGTTCCCTACATTTTGGCACCATTGTCGGGGAAGATAATTATAGATTTTTGTAAGCACATTAGTTTTTTTCTTAAGGAATGATTAGTCTACATGAATCGAGGAACGCGAGGACATATTCCCCAAAATACTAACCCTAGAAGTACCATAGGATGTGGAGGAAGAAATCCTACACTAGGAAGGAAAGCATTTGTTGATGAAATAATAGTCAAAGCGGATTCTTCTTCAGGATCTATTTTTCACCCTGCAAATCCTCCAAGAAGACGTAATCTTCAGTCATCATAACTACCCCTTCTTGAAACATCGTTTTCATCAATGGATGGAGTTGAAGCTGAAGATTTGTCATGAACAAATCAACAAGCAACACTGAAGAACATTGAATATCAAGGAAGTATAGTTCAAAACAGGGAAAATCCAAAAGAAGTGGTTTATTGGATCAATGGTCGAATAGTCACTAAAGAAGAGTGGGACGCTTTTCATATTGAGTGGAGAGAAAGAGAACATATGGAAAATCATGGGGATAATGAAGAAGAGTTCCACCAAGAGAACCCACAAAACAATGAAGATTAGGTAAACAATGAAAATATTATCTCTACCCTAGTTTTTCCTATTTCTGATGTTCCCACACAAGGGATGGCTCATATGAAAAACATACCTCTCTCAGCTTTGCCAAATTTTCATGGATTTTCTACTGAGGATCTGGATGAGTTTCTATTTGAATTTGACATTTTGTGTAGAAACTATGACTACATTACCACTACACAAAAGCTTAAACTATTTCCAGCTACATTGAAGGGTAATGCGTTAAGATGGTTTATGAGCCTAGGAGGAGAGAACATTTCAACATGGGTACAGATGAGGCAGATTTTCCTGAACAAGTACCAAGACTACTGTTGGACAAGAGAACGAAGGGAGGAATTGTTCAAGATGTCTTAGAAGGAGGATGAGACCCTTAAAGATTTTTTGGAATGACTCAAGTATAATCTACAAAGGTATGGACATCCAGATGTAAGTAAAGACATTTTAAAAACTATTTTTCTAAATGGAGTTAGAGAAGATTGTTTAGATATATTGAATATTCTTGGGAAATGAGATATATCTAAGGAATCCTATGAGGACATGGTAGACCTCTATAAAATATGTTCTCGGGGATCTACAAAGAATAGGTCAGCTTCCAAGGATACCACTTTTTCAAGGGTACAAAAATCATCCAATGGAGGAGAAACAAGAGCAGAAATAGGTAATCTGTTAGAAAATTTCAAAACAAATATGATTAACTCTTTTGCTTCACAAATTGACACCTTGCAGATCAAGTATACATAAGTAGAATCAGAGCAAGCATTGTTCATTTTCTGTCCGAAATGAAGAAATAAACATCCACCAAGGGAGTGTCTGTTGAACAATGTCCAGGTATGTCTTATTTGTGAATTAGATCATGCTACTGACCAATGTCCCTCTCTACCAGGAGTAAAAGCATCAATGAAGGCAACTAGTGAGGAAGCATAAGCTGCCTATCTAATTACACAAAGGAAACAATGGAATCAAAGAGGTCAAGGTATGAACTCTCAATTCTCTCCTACAACACTTAATTATTGAAACAATCAACCACTATATGGCCAGAAGAATGCTCCCCCTCCACATCAGATGTCAACCCGCTATCAAGATCCCAATGCATGGTTACCTATGGCCCATCAATAGAATCATCATGGACAATGGAAACCATATTGGAGAGGCCCTCAACAACAACTCAGTTATCATAACCATCACCAACCAAACCCCTATCAACAACAATTCCAACCCCAGTACCAACAACAACAGCTGTAGTTAACCCCAAATTCCCCACTGAAAAATCCTCCTTTATGACCTCATATGCCTGTGCAACCTAACCCAAACCCAAATAATAAGGTCATTTAGAACATAGATATACACAATGTGTCAGCCTTGTCTATTACTCTTATGCCTTGTGATGAAATCAAATTAAGATCAGGGAGAATAGTCGAGCCAATAATTGAAGATGCTCCATCTTTAGAGTCGGACAAGGAATCAGGGGAAAGACCATCTGTTGATACAGAAGAAATTTTCCAACCTATAATAGTGTCAACAGACCCACCATTCCCTGAGAGGCTGACAATTACCAAACCTATGGAATTACCATCTTTCAATATTTTAGGAGAATTGCAAAATCTGCACGTTAATATTCCACTATTGCAAGTAATCAGAGATGTCCCTATTTATGCCAAGACTGTAAGAGATCTCTGTATAAAAAGACCTAGATGAAAACCCAGGGATCCCCTCACAATGCATGTAGTGGGGTATTTTTCTGAACTGATGTTAGGAAAAACCCCACCTCTTAAATATGGCGACCCAGGAAACCCTACAGTCACTGTCAAAATTGGATAGACATATATTCCCCATGTGCTAGTCGACTTAGGGGCGGCAATTAACATCATGCCAATAGAAACTACACAATTGATGCAAATCATAACACAAGTCTTCCCTACTCCTATCGTTCTCGAATTAGCTGATCGTTCTAGCATCAGACCAAAAGGAGTAATAGATTGTTTAGTCATTTCCATGGATTCATGGGAGTATCCTACTGATTTTGTCGTTTTGCAACCCAAAACCCATCTGGGGGGGCACCCTCTAATTCTGGGAAGACCATGGTTAGCTACATATGATTCTTTCATTGGTTGTAGATCTGGTTCCATGACCATCTCTGATGGTTATAACACAAAAAAACTAACCCTGTATCCTCATGCTACACCTAGTGCAGAACCTGAAAATTATTTATGGATGGACACTGAGGATGAAAGTGCTCTGCTTGTGATAACCATAGGAAAAGCCCTAAGTTTCAAAGACGAGGACGAATTAATCAACTGCTTTATCTATGACTCCTTTGTTGTTACATGGAACACGCACCATCGATTGATTAAAGTCTTCAAACCCATCATCCAGGAAGACATGAGCTTAGAAATTTTCTCAGAAACCACTAAAAATCAAAATGATTCAGCTGTAACAACAACTATTGTAACAACAAATGATGAAACAGTTGAATTGTTTCCTAAAGTCAGTTCCAAGAGCATCGCTATGGAAATTGAACCTGGAAAAACCTTGAACATCAATCATGATCTATCCACTGTTGAAACTTGTTGATTGATGAAATTATTGATTGAACATAAAGAAGCATTTGTCTAGGATAACATGGATATGAAAGGCATTTCCTCTGAACTATGTACCCACCATATATACATTAAAGAATAATTCCAACCCATTTGCCAACCCCAAAGGAGGATGAATCTAGACCTTAAAGAAATCGTTAAAGAGGAACTCCAGAAAATTCTCAATCTTGATTTCGTTTACCCTATTTCAGACAACGAGTGGGTCTCACCATTGGTTATTGTTCCGAAAAAGAATGGAAAATGAATATTCTTTGTAGACTATAGAGCCCTGAATAAATCCAGGAAGAAGGATCATTTCCCTCTGCCATCTATTGATCAGGTTCTAGACAACCTAGCTAGGAAATTTTTTTTCTCTTTATTAGATGGATTCAATGGCTATAACCAAATAAAAATTGCTCCATGGGACCAATATAAGACCACTTTTACTAGCCATTGGAGTACATTTTCTTACAAGGTTCTCCCATTTGGCTTGTGTAATGCACCGACCACTTTCCAGAGAGCTGTAATTGCTATTTTTTCTGATATGGTGAATGATTGTATGGAGACATTCATGGATGACTTTACACCTTATGGCATTGATTTCGATGAAGCCTTGGCTAATCTGGAAAAAATGCTCAAATGATGTATACATTCTCATATTTCTTTAAGTATAGAAAAGTGCCATATGATGATGAGCGAGGGAGTAGTGCTGGTCACTTCATTTTTTGTGCAGGAATTCAAGTAGACCCAGCGAAAATCCAGGTAATTTTGGATATTCCAACTCCATCAACTCAGAAAGAGGTAAGAATTTTTTTAGGGAATGCTGGCTATTATAGGAGATTCATTAAAAAAAATTCCAAACTGGCTTCCCCCTTGTTTTTTCTATTAACAAAATATGTTGACTTTCGTTGGAATGACAACTGTGAATTGTCTTTTACAGATCTAAAACATAAATTGTCCACAGCTCCCATTTTGAGAGGGCCCAATTGGGCTCTTCTGTTTCACATTTCTTCAGATGCCTCAAATACTGCAATCGGTGTAGTACTAGGGAAACAGGAAGACAAATAGCCCTATGCTATCTACTATATTAGCAAGAACATGGTTCCTGCTGAATTAAATTATATAGTTATTGAAAGAGCATTATTAGCAGTAGTTTATGTAGTCAATAAATTTAGGCATTATGTCACTAGATATCCTACTTTTATTCATACTGATCATACAACAATTAAATATCTGATGAATAAACCTATTACTAATGCCTGAGTGACAAGATGGTTGTTACTACTACAAGAATTTGACATCACTATAGTAGATAGACCAGGAAAAGAAAATTTGGTTGCTCATTTTCTCTAAAGATTACATATAAATGATGATAATTTACCTGCTGATGATTACTTTCCAGATGAATATTTGTTTGTAGTATATTCTCACTCACCTTGGTATGAAAGCATTGCTAATTATTTGGTTGCAGGGAAGGTACCTCCCCATTTATCTCCTAGAGAAAGAAGGAAGATTATTCAGAAGAGTGCTCAGTATAGTTGGATAAGAGGATACCTTTTCTACATAGGCCTGGATTAGGAAATCAAGAAATGTGTAAGGGATGATGAAGTGTATGATATGTTGAAGGCTTTCCATGATGGCCCTTGTGGGGGTCATTTTGCTGATAAAAGGACCGGGCATAAAATATTAAGGATGGGCTATTTTTGGCCCACCATAGTTCAAGATGCCAAGAAATATGTTCAAACTTGTGACAGTTACCAATGAATGGGTCAACCAAATCATAGGGATGAGATGCCTCTCCAGCCTCAGGTAGTGTTAGAGCCTTTTGAGATATGGGCAATGGATTTCATAGGGCCCATTAACCCACCTTCTAATAAAAAAGTATATATATTGGTTTGTACAGATTACATGACCAAGTGGGTCGAGGTGAAATCACTCATTAGGGCCTTAGAAGAATTTGTCTTAGAATTTCTGTTTGAATATATCTTTGTTAGTTTTGAAGTTCCTAGAGAATTAATAATTGATGGAGGAATCCCTTTCACATCACATAAACTTGAAGTCCTACTCAGTAAATATCATGTTTTACATAGAATAGATTCTCCAAACCATCCACAAGGCAATGGCTAGGTGGAAAGTACCAACAAAGTTATCGAAGGCATTCTTACTAAAACAGTGAGAGAACATCGTCAAGATTGGACAGACATATTGCATGAATATCTATGGGCTTACCAAACTACTTGGAGAAACACAACTGGTTTTTCTCCTTACGAGATGATATATGGAAAAAGCCTTGTTTTTCCCATTGAATTCGAAATCAAAACCTTAAGAACTACATCAACAGTCAACCTTGACTTGACTATGGCACAGAAGGCCAGACTGCAGTAGCTCAATGAGCTTGATGAAAAGCATTTTGACGCTATTCATCAAACCTCGGTGATTCAACAATAGAGAACAAAATCGCATGATCAAGTCATCAAGAAGAACTTATTCCAGAAAAGAGATTGGGCTCTGTTGTATGATTCACGCTTTAAATACTTTCAGGGTAAGATGCGTACACGATGGCTATGACCTTTTGAGGTAGACACTATTTTTCCCAATGGGACAGTCAGGTTGATCACTATTGATGGATCTGGTACACAGTTACATGCAAATGGTCATCGCTTGCACCTATATCAGCGTCCACTGTCCAAGGAAGAATTCAAATCTAGATGTTCAACCAATACAGGTTATCAATTCTTAAAAGGAATGGAGATTGCTCCTTCCCTTTCTCAACCTTAGGACTTATTTTTCTCAGACCTTATATATAAATAAACTCAGCAAAATTTAAATTTCTCTGTTTTTGTTTGATTGTTTTTACTATGCTAATAAATTCATCCTTGAAGGGTATCAGGCAGTTTTTGTGTGTGCAGGTGAATTGATGAACATCAAGGATGAATACAGAAAAGGCAGCAAACGATTAGTTGATGGAAGTTGAAAAAATTCCTAAAAACTAAGTGATGCAACATTCAACCGATTTTCCTGTTGTTACACCCTTTTCCGACAAATTGGTCGATTTCCATGTTGTTACACCCATTTCAGACAAATTGGTTGATTTCCTGTTGTTACACCTTTTTTCCGACGAAATGGTTGATTTCCTGCTGTTACACCTATTTTAGACAAATTAGCCAATTTTCCTGTTGCTACACCTTTTTGCGACGAATTGGTCGATTTCCTTCTATTACACCCATTTTAGAAAAAATGGCCGATTTTCCTGCTGTTACACCCTTTTCCAACCAATTGGCCAATTTCCTGTTGTTACACCCATTTCAGAAAAATTGGCTGATTTTCTTGTTGTTACACCCTTTTCCAACAAATTGGTCGATTTCCATGTTGTTACACCCATTTCAGACAAATTGGCCGATTTTCTGTTGTTACACCCATTTCCGATAAATTGGTCGATTTTCCTATTGTTACACCCATTTCCGATAAGTTGGAGAATTTCCCTACTGTTACACAATGGTCGCTTTTCACGCGGTTACACCATTTTCTTTTCCGACGATCTCATTTGTTTTTACACCTACCTCCACCATTTTGGCTGAAGTACCTGCTAATACACTGATCACTGTTATTCTTTCTTGCCACTTCACTCTTTCTTTTTTTCATTTCTGCCAAATACTACTACTCCAGCTCTACACTCTTTACATGCTGCAGCACCACTAATTTGTTCATACTGCAGCTATCATTTTCCACCTTCTCTATCCGAAAGTGTTGTTTCATCATTACTTGACTTCACATCCAGCGATTTCCAACTGATTATCTCCAGAAAGGACTCCATATCTGCTCAAGTTGTCATATCATCATTTCTCACACTATCCTTCATCATGTCATCTATTCCATGCAACTCATATGGTGGTTGGATAGCGCGATCACTCTGACAGACAGTTATGTGCAGTAAGATATGAGGTACATGAATAATCCTACATGTTAAAGTAATGAATATATAAAAGAACACTTTCTCATTTTCTCACCACTTGTGCTAAATTGATCCACCTAGAACCAATCTGATTAGTTGGGGGGGGGGGAATCCAAATCTAGCCATCCAAATGGTATTTTATACTCACCTTCACCACCTTTTCGACCACACTTATTTTTGCTGAGACATTGTATTCTACATGCAAACCATGTTCGAACCAGTTGTGTTTCTGGTTTAGGTGCTAGTCTCTCCTCCTATGTGCTTGTTAGACTCTCAAGCAACATCATGGGTGTTGATTAAGGTTGGTTGTCATTGATGTCAACCCTTGAAGAAAGACCTGTAGCACAAAGGTTTGAGTAATGGACCCAATATTGTTTGATATAAATATGACTCATTATTGTTTTGTCATTGTTGATAAGAAGTAAATATGAATGAACTCCAAAGTGGTCCCCTTATGGTGAAAGCCCTCACGGGAAAACGCTTTGTGGAGTAAGAGAACCCATACTTAATTGTGGAATAATGAGATGAAGGAAAGTGATTTTGTCAAGGAACATATCCTATATGGATAGTGCTTGTCATTTCATTTCCGGTGGTATGTGGAACGTCACATAATTCCTCACGGTTAGAGAGTTATGGCCATGAGAAGTTGGATACCCTAGGTTTGGGTAATGGACCCAAGTTTGTTTGATGGGTAACAGTATGAGCTATGATATATTTTTAGATAATACTATTCTATATGGATAGTATATGTCATTCCATTTCTTTTGGTATGTAGAACGTCGCATAACTCCTCATGGTTTAAGAGTTATGGCCTTACGAAGTTGGAGGACCCTCATATGTCATCTAGAAGCCCCAAAAGGTCAAAGTAATCAAAGTGGTTTAAGAGATTTTAAAAGG
>JZKD02S1956512.1:418072-434931 GCA_000966675.3 Picea glauca
CCTTGTTGTTTTATGTGATTGAGGTTTTATTTATGTGATTGGGGTTTTATATGTGTTTAGGGTTTTTATAATTAATATTAAAATTTAATTGACATTTTAATTAATATTTATATTAATTAAATGTCAATATTTAATTATAATTTTAAATTTCCCTAACCCCTCTCCCTAACTATAAATAAGACCCTGCCCTCTAGCATTATATTACACACACTCACTCACCTATTTGTTGTGACTACCTCAATTTTTCCCTCTTGATGATGGTGCAACCTCCTTTTTTGACTATCTTTTCATATCTGAGTTTTGTTTTGTTGGTACGGCCTCCCCATTTGATGTAACCATTTTAGATTTGAGTTTTCTCTATTGGTGCAACCTCTCTATTTGATGTAACAGTTTTAGATCTCATTTTTGTTGGTGCAGCCTCTCCATTTGATGTAATTGTTTCAGATCTGATTTTGTTGGTGCAGCCTCCCCATTTTGTGTAACAGTTTCAGATCCGAGTTTTGTTTGTTGCAATTGTCTTATGATGGTCTATACCTTGGGAAAATTAATCCTAAGTCCTTATGACATAGATCAAACCCTAGAGGTTTGATCCATGAACATAAAACTATTTATGAGCATATTATAAAGGTTTTCATCCACACATGTGACAGGTACATCTTTCTAAGATCAAGAGGTAATCTTGAGGTTTATCTTTTCACTCAGAAATTTTTTTTTATACTCAAAATTTAATTTAGATCTGTTTATTTATTTTCTCATATATGTTGATCTTGTGAACAGAAAAATAAAAAGGCATTATTTGTTTCTATTTTTCCCTAATTCTAACAATTTTTCTATGACTTTGACCAAGGGAACACTACTCTAGGAAGCCTCCTCACACCTTCTTGTGACCATTATTATTTCTATTCTTAGTCTATACCAAACATCACTAAACAACACAATGCCTGGAATCATACTAAGATCTCTATTACTAAGCTGTTGTTATGGAAACTATGTGATATGGAACTCAAATCATAACTCGTATCTACATCTTATCGAACTCACTATGAAGCTTCTGTATGATTAGAGTGGTATCATTATTAGGAAGATACAGTATGAATATTAAGACTGACTGGCTTATTACCTATATTATACTAATCTTATTGAGGCAATGACATCAATGAATATGGGAAAGGTGATTGCATTGTTTCTTTAATAAGTTTCCATTACAGGTTACCAGTCATATTTTTTTCCCATATTCATGCTTATTCAATAGTAAACCTACTACTGGAACTAATCTAATTTGGCAGTAGAGGTTATACAACCATTTCATGAGTGATTTCCATTTAATTGATACTCATATGAACCAATATCATGGACTAGTAATACCTATATAGCCTTATTTACTCCTATTGTGTGATGTATGTACTCGATGAGTGTAATGAATATGGAATAAAGGGGCACTCACATTAGCACATATAAGTGAATGGAAATAAGATTACATCATATGTGTACAAAGATCCTTGTATCTCATATGTAGAAACACAAGTAAATCCCAGGAATCACTTCTATTACCATAAGTTGATATGTATGAATATGGTATGATCACAGCATATGAGTTCCATATTCTTGAATAGGGATAGATCATGTATTTGGTGGACATAGCCTATATTGGGTGAATGATGTATATATATGTCTCTATTGTATTATGTATCTCTTTTGTTTTATTTCTGCATATGTTTTCTATATTTGATATGTGATCCTCTTTTTTCTAACAAGAAACACAAAACCATAAAAGTAAGAAATAATCTCATTAAGAGATAAAGGAGAAGTGGTGGATAAAAAGGACCTAGTAGTGTAGGTCACCATTACATTAGGGGTTGGTCACTAGGCAAATAACTCCCCAAAACTACCTCTATGTGCACATGTGCAATGTTACTAAAGTCTAGAGAAGCTTAGTTACATGTATAAGTTCCCCACAAATGATGTTATAATGATCATCATTATGAAACTAGTTACAAGATTACATCAATCCACTAGACAACATTAAAATTCATTCTAACATATCCCTCATCTAGAAATGAAAAAACCCAATGCATGCATCAATATGGATCTTTAAGTTTTGAGGCTATCCATATGAATTCTTCTCCTGGTGCTATAAGGTTTGGAAGTTTCCCTATTGACCTTAATCTATATCTAAATAAACCCATTTTAGGTCACATCACAATGGAAAAGGGAATCTAGTAGCATATGTAGGCTCACTCAACAATTGACGAAGGAAGTCCTTACATATCTCAATAAACTATATCCATGTGTGATTCATCCATTTCAATCTTCCAAGAATAGACTAGCTCTTCTTGTGTAGAAAAAAACTCCATGTCTTCTAAAGGACTTGAGGAGTAATCCACTAAAATTTCTTCATCCATCAATCCATCCACATAATTTCCTTATTCCATACAATATATTCAAGAAGCATACTTCTTTCACATACACACACACACACAGGAAAAATCCATAACATTTTTATGTTGAAATAAAAGTGGTAAAGTTACACTCATAAAGTGCACTATGACATGAAAGAAAAACTTAACAAGAATATATCTTGATATTCTTCCAATATAATTGAATGAATTTGAAATCTAATATCACAAAAGAAGTTGTCCCCAAACATATTACATCATAAGAAAAAAATCCTAGATAGGTGTTACATTTTGAACATTTCACCTTGAAAACCATAATAAAATTATCCATTGCAGCCTCTTGATATACAAAAAAAGAAAGTAGAAAAATTGTTTGAAACAAATAAGGAAATTAAGTCCATTATCCAAAATGGATAGAGCTCATTTAAATAAATATCTGGAGACAGGGGGTAGGGATTCTCCCCCTCCCTTTACTCCACCAAGTTGATGGTAGTATGCTAATCTCCAAAGATATTTTTGACAGGGCATCGACCAAGTTGTTTTTCTCCTTATAGATGTGACAATAAGATATATGAGAGAATATTCCCTCCAACAACTTTATTTGGTTATAAATTGGATGGAAACAAATATTTTGTATTCTATGGTTCCCCAACATCTAATCTATAACCAAATTTGAGTAAGCAACAACCTATAATTAATCAATATTTCTTTATACTGTAATTCTTATAAATGTTTCAAGTGATTTTATTTTATCCCAATTGTTAGTACCTCCACACAAAGTAGCCTCAAAAGAAGTTTTTCTTGAATAAAAAAAAACAAAGTGCACCTATAGCCTTGCATGTATTGGGGTTTCTTTAACATGCCCTATCAAAAAATCCCCATGATATTGTTTTGTTAATCTCAATTGTGCTTATATTCCTCTAATATTTTGTCTAGAACGGTACCTTGAGTCCTTCATAAGAGAACATGATTTTATAGAAAACTTGGAGGTGGATATTAACTTGTCCGATAATATAATGGAATTTCTAATTAACCATAGGGCCCAAGAAACACCATAGAAAAATTTGGTGCTTTAACTCATGTGGAAATGACATCCTCCAAAATCATTTAATCTACATGATTATGTGGCCAAGGACTCATGGAGAAGGGCATCATTGGCACTATTCCATGAAGATTATTACAATGGAGCAAACTACTTGTTGAATTGACTAATAGTGTCTATTCATTTCAATTTGTAGCTTACTTGCCTAGACATTTCATGCACACTTGCCCTAAATGGTCCAAGGGGTAAAAAATGAAAACCAACACTCAAAATAGTATGCCATCAATTGCAAAAATTGAGTTTCATTGGGGCCATCATCCTTGAGTAGTCACTGAGGTTGAATGTGTGATATCTTGTTATTTCACACCTGGATCCAAATTTGGTTCTTTAGCACATGTAGAAATGACCTCATCAATTTTGTTTCTTATGCATATTTTCATGTCCAAGGACTCATGGAGAAGGGTGCTATTGGAAATAGTCACATGGAGATGAATCTAATGAAGCATATTGCTTATTGAACCAACTCACATTTCTTTAGTTGTTTTGAGTTGTAGCTTATTTACTTAGATAATTCAAGGACACTTTCCCTAAATGGTACGAAGGGAAAAAGTGCAACACATGACTAGGAACATCATGATATTAGTTTCAATAAGTGAGTTTCATTGGGTGTATTATCCCAAATAGTCATCAAGGTTGAATAGCAGAGATCACATGATTTGACCCCTAGATCCAAATCCAGTGCTTTAATACATGTGCAAACAAGATCATCCAAAATATTCTATTATTCATGCTTGTATGGTTAAGGACTTATGGAGAAGGGCGTCATTAACATTGTCCTATGAAGATTAATCCAATGAAGCAAACTTCTCATAGAAATGACTCATGGTTCTTGAGTTGTTTCAAGTTGTAGGTTGCTTGTGTGGACAATTTAGGGGCACTTTCTCTAGGTGGTCCCATGGAAAAAAAAATGAAAATAGAAACTTGGAACAACATACCATTAGTTGTAGCCAGTGAGTCTCATTGTAACCATTTTCCTTGTGAGGTCATTAAGGTTCGAGACAAGAGACCCTGTGATCGACAATTGACATTTTGTTTTTAAATACCTACATGACATCGAGATTGCGACGTATGGTAACGTCACTCCCATGGCACATACTTCGGAGATATATAGCAAGTCTTTGGTTGAGTGATGTTACCATACGTTGGAATTGCGACATATGGTAATGTTGCTCCCATGGCACACACGTCGGAGATAAATAGTTGATCGTCGGTTGAGAAAAGTTACCATACATCAGAATTGTGACGTATGGTAACATTGCTCCCATGGCACACACATCGGAGATAAATAGCTTACATTCAGTTGAGTGATGTTACCATACGTTGGTATTACGACTTATGGTAGCATTTCTCCCATAAAATCCATGTAGTGGAGACCAACAAAATGGGAAATCAGAATTCCGATGTCTCTGACGTCACTGTAGCGATGGCTATATGTGGTTTGGACAGTCAAATCTGAGATGACACGTGTCTGCATGAAACGTCGCAATAGAGACAATAGCTATGGCATTGAAAAAGTGACATCATGTGAAACGAAGTTTGAGGGGGTTTTTTGTTTGTCTTTATCCCAACAATATAAAGTGGAAATTACGTCAAAAGCGTCATTGGAATTTGACCCAAATGTATTAGTGGAAGAACCAACTTGAGGAGGATGAGGTGACTGGGCAGGTTGAGCGAGAGAAAGGTCTGAGAGGAGAACCTTTTCCTCAGGGATTAAGGGATCCCCACCCAAGAGATATTGCAGAGAGTTTTGTTGATAAGGGGGACTCGAAGGTACTTGGATGGAAGGAAGCTATGTGTGAAGCCCATGATGTTGGTTATATGACACTAAATCAGGATCGAGGTGTTAAAAAATAAGAGATGAGATTTTTCTTGATTTATTTCCATTCCTGAGGCTACACAAAAATTTTGGAGGATATTAAGGATTCAGAGGGATTCACGAATAGTGGGGGATCCCATCATTAAGGTATCTTTGACAAATTGGCTGTGGGATATGGGGGGGGCCTAGGCCATGGATAGGTATTCCAACTAGAGATTTATCAACGATGGAAGCTTTGATGGAGAGGCTAAGCCCCTCTACCATGACAATGAAGAGGAAGGGGGACAAGGGGTCCCCTTTATGTATTCCATGAGAGGGCGAGAAGGGGTGGGAGGGGACGCCATTGATCAAAATGGAGAAAAAGGTGGAGGAGGTGAGATTTAGAATCCATTCAACCCATTCTGGTGCAAAGAAAAAATAAAGAAGAATAGACTTCATATACTCCCAACCTATTTTATAAAAATCTTTGGAAATATCTAGCTTTAGTAACATACATGGATATCCCGTTCTCTAAAGACAATGTATGAATTTTTGGGAAAGGATACTTTGTCTATAAGTTTCTTTCTTTCAACATTCTCTGACTTCTCAGGAGAGATGATGAAAGGAAGGATGGGTTTAAGGTGCCTAACGATCACTTTTGTTAGCAATTTGTAAATCACTTTACAGAAGGAAATAGGTATGAACGGCTTGGGATGATTGAATTGCTACTCCTTAGGGATAAGGGCTAGTAAAGTAGAATTAAGAGTTGGGAGTACCTGACCAGATATTTGAGAGTCCTCAATGAGATCCCAGAACTCCTCCCATACCATGGGCCAACAAAAGTGAAAGAAGTTCATTGTGAAGCCGTCCGGGCCTAGAGTTTTTCCCTCAGGGGTGTCCCGCAAAGTCAGGTCTACTTCTTCAATCATGATAGGTTTGGTCAGAGCATCATTCTGCTCATGGGTTATGATATTTGGTATGTGTTGAGTGATCTTGTCAATGGCGGGAGATTTGTCCCCAGGAGGTTTTGATAGCAGGTCCTGGTAATAATAGACAAGTTCATGCTCGATATTTGCATGATTTTGTAGGATATCCCTTTGCTTCATGACCAGGTGGGTGATGTGATTAGTGTGTCTCCTATGGATCGTTGCTCGATGTAATAATTTAGTGTTGCTTTCTCCCTCCTGAAGCCATTGTATGCGAGACTTTTGCCTCCACAAAACTTCCTCTTGAGAGCGCATTTCCTCTAATTGTTGTTTGAGAAGGTTCTCTTGGTATTTGAGTTCCCCCATGAGGCCACAATTCCTGATTTGAATCTAGAGGATTTTCATTTGTTCATTCAGATTTTGTTGCACGTTGAAAATGCTCCTGAAGTTCTGTTTATTCCAAATACTAAGGCGTTGTTTGAAATTTTTGAGCCATTGTTGGAACTGATACATTTTGGATCCATGGGGTATGGCAGATTCCCGCCACTAGGTCAGGGCCATGGCTTGCAACTCTGGGTGAGTGAGTGATAATATCTCAAATCTGAAGGGATTTCATCCGGGAGAGCCTGAGATGTCTAATGAGAGTTGAATGGGCCAGTGGTTAGAGCTAGTGGTATCCATGATGTTGGTGTTGAGGGAGATTCCTTCAATAAAGAGGGATTCTGAAACCAGGATTCGATCTAGCCAGCATGCCACCTATTGGGATCCTGAGTGGCGGTTCGTCCAGGTGAAGAGCCCATTTTGGGTTTCCATATCAATGAGACAAATCTTATCTATTAGATCCTGAAAGTGCCCACTTTTTGCCTCTTCGTCTGCAGATCCCACCTCTTTTCTCTTCTAGGTTCTAGACCACGTTGAAGTCACCACCTAGTATAGATCTATGATCATTGGTGAGATTGATTAGTCCCTCTAGCTGATGAATGAAGTTTAACTTGTTCCCTTGAGTGGTCGGTCCATAGATGTTTGTGAGGATTCCAGGCTGATTGGATCTAATGAGTTGATATTCTGCAGAGATTTTCCAGCAAGTTATGAAGAAATTCTCCATGAGCACAGAAATATGATTCAATAGAATGACCAAGCCTCCATGTGTGCCTTTGGCATCGATGGTCATCATTTTTTCCTATTTCCAACATCTAGAGATAATTTTATTCATTGCTTCCCCTGCACATTTTGTTTCTTGAAGTAGAAGAAGGTCAGGTTGTTTTTCTATGATCATGTCTCATAAAATCCTTTGCTTACTATGACCATTGAGACCACATATATTCCAAGAGATGATATTCATGATGAGGATGTTGAGGTGAGGGGGAGAAAGATGTCAGATATGAGGTGTATCTGACCTGAGTTTACCATGAAGTGACTAATTTCCTGTATGAGATTTTGGGTGGACTTTCTTCCTCTTTTCTTCTCATCCTTTGGAGGTTTTCCTTGCTCTCTCTGATGAATATGCTGAATTCCCAAGCCAGTGTTGGATCTGACCACTAAGCCCACTAAGGAGTTGATGAATACCTTATGCACTTTGTGAAGCTGATATGGGGGGATGGTTTACAGTTCCTTCTTGCAATAATCTTGTTATAAGTTTTAGATATCTATTCTGACCAGGTTGTGTTCATCTAGGTCCATTTATGTTTCTCCTTCCTCTGGGTCAGAAGCTTTGACCTCTTTTGGATGGGAGTGGGGATAAGGTTGGATCTCCTCCAGAACTGGGGTATTTGAGGGATTTCCTTTTGCATTGATGTGGGTTGCAGTTTCTTGAGGGGGTATCTTCAGTTCATCCATATCTTCTAGGATTTGTTGGAGGACATTGAAGGAGTTATTGGAGGGGGTTTCCTTATTTTCCGTTGGTATTGTTTTCTTTGCGATTTGGCATCACCTACCCCCTATTTGGGTGAAACCATCTCTTTCTTTACTTTCTTCAGGGTTAGCGACTTTGGTTACTGTATTAAGAGGCCAATCCCTGAACAAGTGTCTGTGCTCATGGAATTTTCTGCATATGAATGGTATGTGCTCATAGTCTATAGTTTGGGAACAGTCCTCATCATGGTAATCCAAAGTGATGGATCCTAGGAGGGGATTAGATATATTGAGATAGATGCATATGTGTGCATAGGAGGTAGACATTCTCTTCTTGGTTGCCTCTGAGTATTTGACATAAACCCCGATGGTGTTGTCAATGCCTACCAGAACCTCCTTTAACCAAAACTCCTATGGAAGGGAGTATAGGCATATCCATACTGGGGCGTGCGTGAAGTCTTATTTTTCTATGCTAAACCTCTTCATCCAGAAGCATAGAAAATGGTCGATTGAGTTGAAGAAATAAGGACCCTCGTCAAATATACGATTCTGATCCTCCAAGCTATGAAACATGATGGTAAAGAAGCCCTTGGATCCTATCTAAAGGTCATAATGTCCTTTGGGTTTCCAACAATGATGAATCAATTTGATGAGTGTTTTTTCAAAGGGCCAAAGGCCTAGGAATTTTTCTACCAATGTATAATACCTCATGTGTTGCTTATGTTCTTTGATTTTGGGTGTGATGATGACATATTTTAGTGTTCATGGTGCCTCAGGTATGCACTTTCCTAGTTCCCAGGGGCATGTTTCTTTCACTTGAGTTGGTCCAGATTGAATGTCCATTTCTTTTCCCTTGGTGACACCCTCAAATAAAAAGTGTGAGCGCTGGTCCTGAGGCAGATCAAAGGTGGGTCGGCAGAAGCACCCTCTTGGAGGATCCTGTGACACAACCTAGCTGTAGGAGGCTCCTCGCGGCCCTCAATCATTTGGAAACATGTTTTCCTCTCTTGGGGCGGAGGAGGAGAGCAACAGAGAGACATTCCACTCAAACCCTAACCTATTTTGTTTTCTCTTTCACTACGCGAAAAACCAAAGATGTTTATTTATTTATCTTTTAATATAAACTAAAAAAAAAGTTTGTAAATAGATTTTCAAGTGACCATTTTGGGTCCAAATATGGGTTGTTTATTTTCATAGGAATATGTATTCAAGGCCACAATTTCAATTTGGTTGTAAAGATCTATAATTTTAATGTTTAGAAAAAAAAAAAAACTTTAGGTAGCATAACTTTTTTATTTAGGTGTTTATTTTAAGGTTTTTCTGAGCTACTGTATGAGTTTTGAAGGCCACGCTTGAAAAATGTTGTAATTTTGACCGCGTTAGAGAAAACAAATGGTACTACCAATAACCACTTTTTTTTTTTTTTAAGGTTTATTTTCATGTTTTTTATGCAAAAATATGGGTTTTAAGGGCTAGAGTTCTCATTTTGAGGTCACAGTTCTCATTAAGTCGGTAACTTTGTTATGCATGCATTGATAGTCCTCTGGATGAAGGGACATGATAAATTAGAGGAATTTCAAGGTTCTAGTAGGAATGGGGTGTTGAAGACTTAACCTAGCCTATAAGCCTGACATGGTACTAAGAGAGAAGGTTCTGTTATTATCATATCCTAGATCAACCATGACCATGTTCAATTTTATTACCACTTGATTAAATTCCAAATTATGTGTCAGTACACTAAGGGTGAATGTACCCTAGATACCATTTATGTGCAAAAGTATTATGTTTAAGGTGCCAAGCTAAATTGGTGCAAAATTTTAATGGATGAGATGCTACAAGGTTGCATTGATTCCCATGTTGTGGCATCATACCTTTATTTGGGCATCTATTATAATTATTTGTTATGTGGAAGTGATAGCCACCATAAGGCCGTGAGATATGCCCTACTCTAGGTAGAAATATTATTGAATTGTAGTATGAGCCTTGAACTAGTTACAATGATGCACCAAACAATTTGTTCAATTAAAGTGCATTTTACAAGTGATATGATCACATTATCAATGCCACCAACCAAGTGCTAAGGATTCCCCAGGTACTATTGGACATGCACGTTGGAAATATTTAGTTTGGGATGTCTAGGGTTTCTACCCCTGTGCACTCGTGGTGATATTCCCCCACTAATTTATGAATTGTTTCCCTAGCATACTATTTAAGTATGGAGGTATTTGACGAGGAATTGTATTCCCGGGTAGGTGTATGAAAGTTGAAAAAAGAAACAGTCGTGACTTATATTGTTTCCTGAAATTTCCACAAACAACCCACACACCAAACAAGTTTTTATCCAAGATTATTGCTTGAGAAAATGAAGTGAGACAAATATATATTCATATTCTAACTATGATCCACCAAAAGAACCTACTCGATCATCTCAATTCACCCATTTTTCGGCTATGCTCAATCATCTTATCCTAGATACAGCAACATTTTTGGTTAGAGAGATGAAATAATTATTAGGAAAGGTAGCTATATTTTGCAGACAACTCCAAGAAAGAGGTATAACATCACTTCTTTGATTTAGCATCCCCCTAAGGTTTTGGATCACCTTGCTCGAACTATACTACCTGCAAATTCAACAAGACCCTCTATACCAATACCACCTTTAGATTCAATGCCATAGAACCTATATTTTGATGCCATGAATGCAATAGGGTCCATTGAAGAAACTATCCAATGTTTTCAAGATTCTAAGCAAAGTAATGTCAAGCTGACTATGGTTCACATTGTTGATCAACCTGAGGAGTATATTCATGATGTCCCTAGGGTCCTAATGTATAATGAAGCTGCAAATACCATGACATCACTGGTATAATAACTCTAGTAGTCCAAGCAACAACATTCCATAGAACCTAATGTTATAGAAGATACAAAGACTAGGGATGATACCGTAGAAGAAGGGGCACATTTATCAGACATTTCTTCAGGTGCTAGTGAAGGTGATAATGACCCACTATATAAGGAACCATGCTTTAGGTAATTTCTGTAGGTTACAAATCCACCAAAATATGATCCGATGGAGGAGGCCAACAAAGAATAAATTATGGAGAACATGCCTAGAAACCCTCTTCCTCCACATTTTCCACTAGATATTTTTTATACCATGGCTCAATTAGACCAGTTGGAAATGGAACCTATACATTGTCAAGTGATATTCCACATCTACCAGGAACATACCAAAAACATTCCATTTTTTTTAGAAGATACATAGGAGAGATTGGTGAGGGGATACCAAGCATCCATATAGTTTATTGAGGATGTTGTATAGACACATCCTCACTTATACCCCTCTATTTCTAGTGGGAAAACACTCTCCTGGATTCCACCAATGGGTCATGAAACACATTTTTTTGAGCATGGTATACTTCTAAGTTTTATGTGTATGATGCATTTGACTTCATATGAGGTTGAGAGTAGGATCATTCAGGTGGAGGCTAAGCATGAAAGCATGCAAGTAGCTCATCAACAATTATAGGTACAGTTTGATGAGGTTCAGTAGGTGTGAAATATTGAAAGGATGTCTTGAAAACATCTAGAAGATAAAATTGAATATGTTTTAGGTCCAAGTGTAAGGAATGTTTTGAAAGTTGCACCACATCAATCTAAGCCTCTCAAAGGAATTTCTAGTTTTCTAACCTATGAAATATGTTTTCTTTTATGTACCTCTTGCAGGAATCTACACTAGAGAGTAGAAAATTTGTAGGAATATGTTGTTGTCACTGAAGATCAAGGGAACCATCATTAGTGAACATTAATGAGTTGATTTCAATCTCTGGTAGAGGGGTTCAAAATGGCCAGGTATTAGTTGCACGAGGCTACATAAGGAAGCAAGCAATTTTTTACCACTATATAGGATTGGATGGTATGGCTAGAAAAATGAAATAATCCCATGGATGAGATGAGAGAGAACATTTCTCAACTCAATTTTGATGCCACAAACCTTGTTAATTCTTTAGAGTAGCATGCTAAATACGATGAGATCCAAGCTACAAATGATAAGTTGAATTCCCCCCATTAGGCATCCATACAAGAGAATAATTATTTAAGATAATTTCATCCCATTTATTAGTCTTTGCACATCAAGATACAACAAATGGATTCATTTGTGTATGTTTAATGGTATGTGTTAGATCATATGTAACCAACTAACCCAGATGTTGAGAAATCCTAGATGTTCATTATTGGTGTTTCGATATTCCTATGGAAATGGAAGGAATAGTTGGAGAAATGTGATGTTTTATGTTGCCAAGCCCTACAAATTATCCCTGAGTTGGCCCCTTCATTGAAAGGACAAAAAGAGAAAACATGTTGACTTGGGGGTGAGTCAACAGTTATGGTTGAGGCTTGTTCACCACTTCATTTTGGGAGATGTGAAATATTGAATTGGATATGATTGCATGATAAAGGAGCATAGATGTTAGTGAAAATGAAACACAAGAATAATAAAGGGATGCACAGAAAGTTATCTACAAATGGCTAAGAGTTATGGAGTATAATTAATGAGTTGACTTGAATGCTAGATTAGCACAATTGTCCTTATCTTATTTTGTAACTGAGATTGACATAGTCAACTTTGTTTATCTATGAATATATAAAAACTCTTAAAATATAAATGGGAAAGGGTTTCACACATACACACACTCTTTTGTTTATTCCCTAGATGTTGGTTTCTTGTGTTTATTGTAAAACCCAATTATGAATGAATAAGGAAGGATTGGGTCCCTATTTTTTTTTTTTTTACATATGTCTTATTGATGACTTTTGTTTAGTAGAACTATAGTATGTTTTACCTTTTCATATAATATATTTATACAATTTTGGTTATGGTTATGAATTTGGTCATTGATTTTTCTACAAATATCACTTAGAGGATTAATAGCATAGTTATGAATATAAGATAACAACCTAGCATGCAAACATCCAAATGTGTCTTCTTACATACTTAAAGTCTTAGATACACTTCGAGTGAGACTTTCTTCCATTAAGGAATATTGAAAATGCTATTGCAACTTGACTACATTAGGAGCTTTTGTTGGTAACCTATGAGGATCCTGGTCTTGATAAAACTCCAACATTTGTGAAAGGTCATTCTCGACGACTAGGGGTCAAAACTAGTCATATGATATAGTATTTAAAATTTATTAAACATCTCTACAATATCATTGGACCTAATTTACTATAGTTTTCTCTTAGAAAAAATCTTATCACTAAGTCACAATAGTGAATTTCATCCCCCAAGATACATGCAAATTCTGCACTTCATATAACGGTAATACAAACTCAGAATTAGGGAAATGAGGGCTTGTTGCAAATTTTATCCTAAGAATTACAAGATAAAATAATTGTATTTTCTTAAAATAATTCAAAATATATTTTATATCCTATACAAGACCTATCTCATGTCGAACCCACCTAATGACTAATGAAAGGGGTCAATGACTAATGAAACACAAATCTCACAGATAGGTGTGTAAGGTAGAATACCATAAAATTGTTTTTTTGGGAATTCTGTAGGGAATTTTCCCCTTGCATTGTCAAAGCTGAATTGCAATTTTGAAGTTGCACTTGTTTAGTGTTTTGAAAATAATATGTAAATTTTTTTCCTTTCATTGTTGAGGCTTTTTATATACTTGTTTAGTGAAATGTATATAAATTTGGATGTATTTCGATATTTTTTTAATTCAATTAGAAAAAAAACATTCAAGTTATAATGTAGAAGCACCACTTGAAGCAATTCTTTAGAAAAAAAAAGTTGTGCTTGAAAAGAATTAAGAGAAGTTTTCCACACCAACTTACATATTATCACAAAAATTGCAGGTTGAGCATGTTGGATTACTGAGAGGGCGGATGAATCAGTAATAGAGAAATCCAATCATTTTCTAACCACAATATGCAAGTGTTATATCAATGTAGCATTATCATCCAATAATTGCATAGTAAATAAACAATGAACAAATGAGCACTCATACTCATACACAATACAACAGTGTTTTTACGTGGAAACCCAAAGTGGGAGAAAACCATTGAATGTTTTTTCTTATATGTCTTTAAGAATTACATTCATTGGAAGAACCAACTTCCTTTGTTTTCCAGCTACAACTAAAAGGAGGCTCCAACCCCCTAGTTTCTCGGGCTACAACCTAAGGGAAGCTCCAACTCCCAAATTCTATGGCTATAACTAGAAGGAGGCTACAACCCCCTATGTTCTCTGGCTATAACTGAAAGGTGGCTACAACCACCTGTCCTTGCCCAGTCCAACTGCCCTGATGTAAAATTAGAATGATGGAACCATTGTCACACTATCACTGTGAGATATACTATTGTAAACATGTAGGAATCAACCTATACCATAAACGCGTGCATCAACCATGCACCAACATGTACCTCAACCTGTACCATCAATGAGTGCATGAACAATGCACCAAATATGTACTAATCATGCATCAAATACACATAAACTATGACTCATCAAGATGTACCAAGATCATCAACTATACACCTCATGTATGTGCAAACTCATCAACTACTTGTCTCAACCATGTACCCAACATGTACCTCAACTATAGAAACTAAATATTTCATTGAGAAACTTGTCACTTTATACTCATCAACTAATCTGATCTAATCACATATACCTCAAACACTATACCACAAGTTTTTACCTCAAACCATGTGCTATAACATCACTATTATACAACCTCTATATGTACCAATAACTTTAGAAACATACCTCAACCAAAATACCTCAAACATGAACCAATACTAAACTTCAATAGATCTGCCTCAGATCAACTCTACAACAAACCATAGACTCTCAAGAGGGCATCCAACATATTTACAAGGTAAACCCTCAACTTGATTCATAAATTCAACACTACACATATGAAAACCATACATTTTTCTTTTTGTAGCATTATGTTGCTGTGATTTTTCTATCGTAGTTTTTCTGTCATGCTTTTTCTGCCACACTATTCCTGTCGTACTTTTCCTACCACGATTTTCTTTCCACACTTTTTCTGTCGCACTTTTCCTGCCACGATTTTTCTACCGCACTTTTCCTACAACACTTTTTTTGTCGTAGTTTTCTTGCCGTGATATTTATGCCGCACATTTTTTTGCCCCACTTTTCCTGCCGTGATTTTTCTGGTGCACTTTTCTTGCCACACTTTTTCTGCCGCACTTTTCTCTATCAATAATACCTTCTCAAATAACCTTTCACAAAATAGATATTCAATAATATTCAATAGGTTATTAAATGAGATACCTTTGCCTCTTATTTAAACTTTCATGTAGCATCCTCAAAGGGTGACCCTTTATCCATCTTAACCAACTTTCCTTATTTTATGGTTAACCCACTTATAACCACTTGTCCACTTGACTTAACCAATTTCTATAATTAGTAAGTTCTCCATTAACTTTATTATTTAAATAATTTCTTTTGCATCCTCTTTGAATTATAGTACACTTATCACTTCACTTTATTATTTAAATAATTTTTTATTTGCAAACACTTTGACTATGTTGACCTTTTGGGGTTTCTAGATTGTTAGAAAAAAAGGACCGCAGAGAAATAAAATAAAACAAATGTGGAAACAAAACACAGAAGATACACAATACAAGAGAGACACAAATTTACGTGGTTCACCCAGTGTGGGTTACATCCACCAGAAAAATTGTCAGGTCCTTCCTTTATTATTATCCATCAAATTAAGGGATACAACCTACAGTAAAACCCGCTATAAATTCCTCTTCTTTCTCTCACAGTCTCCTCTCTCATAATACAATACTTGCCATCAACCATAGCTGCAATACATTTCCCTCATAAAAGAGGGTTGCCTTCTAGGGAAAAAAACCCTAACATAATCTCTATTGTTAGATCTATGACCTTATAATGAATGGTCTAGATTTATAATGAAATTATAGTATACATTTACAAGGCAATTTTTCCTTTGGGGGCTTCGCCCCCAAACCCCTGCTGGGGGCCCACTTGCCCCCAGACCCCCCAGCTGGGGTATAGCCCCCCCGAACCCCATAGATGGGGTACCCCCCCTCTGCACTCCCCCACGTGGAAGAGTGTACATACTTATCAGGTGCAAATACTTCATGGGGTATAAACACGGTTGACAGTAAAAGACCTCTGAATCAGGAAGATAATCAGGATCCACAACCAACAATCTCCCACTTCGAGACTGATCTCAACAACTCCATCGCTCTTGTATATGATGGAATCTGAACCTTCTTGGACCTGGCAAATTTCTCATCTTCATCTTCATTCTTCAATACCGAATGAAACTGAGAAGGAACTCAGTTTCTCCCTGGTTACTCCCTTTGTTAACATGTCTGCAAGATTCTGGCTAGTGTGTATCTTTTCCAACTTCAAATGCCCATCTTCCAAGGTGGATTGTATGAAGTGGTACCTCAACTATATATTCTTAGTCTTTGAATGGAAGGTTGAGTTCTTTGCAAGATGAATTGCACTCTCACTGTCACAGTACAACCTGCTATTCTCTTGCTTCTTTCCCAATTCCTGCATAAACCTTTGTAACCAAATCATCTCTTTACTAGCCTCTGTAGCAGCAACATACTCTACCTCTGTTGTTGAAAGTGCAATAAGCTTTTTTAGTTTCGAAATCCAACTTACTATTGTTCCACCTATAGTAAAAACATACCCTGTGGTGCTCCTCCTGCTGTCTTTATCACCTGCCATATCTGAATCAACATATCCCTGTAGAAAA
>JZKD02S1956512.1:437587-471626 GCA_000966675.3 Picea glauca
TACCTCTAAATCAGGAAGATAATCAGGCTCCACAACCAACATAGATGACTCATGAGGGTTCTCCAACTTTGCATGGCCATAAATATCTAACTGTGAGGAGTTATGTGACTTTCCACATACCACCGGAAATGGCATTACATGTAATATCCATCTTGCATAGTTTTACTTGAAAATATATCAAAACTCATACCATTATCCATCAAACCAACTTGGTTCCATTACCCAAACCTTTGTGCTACCGGAATTCCCTACTGTACTTTCTTCAAGGGTTGACATCAATGACAACCAACCCAATTAATCAACAATATCCCCCTTTGGCATTGATGGAAACACTCTGATGCAATATTGAAGTCATATCACTCATGCTCTTCCTGTGACCATCACTCCCCCTAGAACCATGCCTCTGTGATCTACATCTGATAAACATTGCTCCCCCTAGAACCATGACTCTGTGATCTGCATCTGATAAATCTCTCCTCCTTTTTCATCAATGGAAAAGGTATATTTCCATTTGGGGTTGCTCCTCCTAACTGAACTCTTCTTGAAATTTATTTCCCAACCTAAACCATCCTCTTTATGGTGCTTCCTCGTGTACATCTAAGAAATATAAGATAATAATTCAAAAACATTCATTTTGGAGTAGAAATTACACTGAGTCTCTGGCGAAGATACTCAAAGGCTTCTTGTGGAAGTGGTTTTGTAAAGATGTCTGCTACTTGTTCTTTGGTGCCCACATATTCAACTCTGATGTTCTTCCCTACAACTTATTCCTATAGAAAGTGATACTTGATTGGAATGTGCTTCGTCTTGGAGTGCATCATCAAGTTCTTTGAGATACTGATGGAACTTGTATTATCACAATAGATTGGAATGGACTCATGATACTCAACATGTATATATGCCAGAGTTTGTTTCATTCATAGAACCTGTGTACAACATGTTGTTGTTGCAATATACTCTGCCTCGACTATAAATACGGATACTAATTATTTTTTATTGCTTATCCATGATACTAAACACTCACCCAAGTAGAATGTTGCTCCACTGGTTCTTCATCGATCATCAGTGCAACCTACCCAATCTGCATCTGTGTAGGCAATAAGTGATAGATCATTTCCTTTTCGATACCATAATCCAAACTCTTTTGTTGCTTTGAGATATTTGAAAATCCTCTCCACTGCTAATACATGTGATTCCTTTGGTGCTTCTTGAAATCATGCCACCTGTCCAACTTCTTGCATTACATCAAGTATGGATGTTGTCACATATAGTAGGTTGTCAATCATCGACCTGTATTGCCTCTGGTCTGTAGACTTTGAATCATAATCTTTGCTCAACTTGAAATTGGTTTGCATAGGAGTGGTAACTGATTTTCAATCTTCCATTCCGAACCTCTTTAGCATTTCTTTGATATACTTAGTTTGAGAAATAAAAATTCATTGGTTTCTTTGACATATATGAATACCTAGAAAGAAGGATAGTTATACGAGTAATGAAATTTAAAATTCATTCTCCATATTCTTTGCAAATTTCTGGCATAACCTATCATCATTTCTTCCAAAAATAATATCATCAACATAAACTTCAATTAATAAAATATTATATTGAGTTACCTTGATGTAGAGGTTGTTGTCTGCACTTCCTTTTCTGAACCCTTCATGATGTAGATATTTATCCATTCTAGAGTACCATGTTCCAGGAGCCTATTTTAGACCATACAAGGCCTTCTTAAATTAACACACATAATCTGTGTTCTCTGACAACTGAAATCCTTCTAGTTGTTCAATTTAGACTTCTTCTTCAAGTTCTTCATTCAGAAAAGATGATTTCACATCCATATGATACACTTTAATATTCTTGGAGCATGCATAAGCTAGAAGAAATCAGATTGCTTCCATTCTGGCAACTGGAGCAAATTTCTCTTCAAAGTTGATTCCTTCAACCTATGCATATCCTTTACATACCAACCTTACTTTGTTCCTTATAACCTGTCCATATTCATTCAATTTATTTCTGATTACCCACTTTGTGCCAATCACATTCTTATTCTTTGGTCTTGGAACCAATTCCCAAGTGTCATTCTTCTCTATTCGATCAAATTCTTCATCCATGGCCTTATACCAAAACTCATCCTTGTTGGCCTCTTCAAAAAATTTTGGTTCAACTGTAGATGAGAGTGCTAGGCATGTTTGTTCTGGTGAACATATTCTTCTTCTAGTCTCAACTCCTGCATCTTTGTTTCCGATAATCTGATCTGAAGAATGATTCTTATGTACTCGTTTTCTAGGTGTCTTTGGAGGCACTTGCTAAACTTGATTTTCTACTTATGTTCTATCCTCTTCATCTTCCCCTTCTACTTCTTATTCATCTTCTGTTTCTTCTTCGTAAAGTTCCATTGATTCATTTTCTTCTTCCTTTAATTCTCGTCCACCTGTTTCATCAATTTTGACATTGATGTTTTCCACAACTTTTTTCAACCTTGGATTGTACCACTTGTATTATTTCCTTGTACTTGAGTAACCAACAAGTACTCCTTTGTCCACATGAGAGTCAAACTTTATCATTCCACCATCTTCTCTTTTGATGTAGCATTTGCTTCCAAATACTCTGAAGTGCTTCACATTTGTTGGTCTTCCTTTCAATAGCTCGTAGGGAGTTTTTTTCAATGTTTATTTTGAGAATTAATTTGTTTTGAATGTGAACCGTTGTATGCATTGCATGTGTCCAAAATATGTCTGACAGTTTGGAATCCATTAACATTGTTCAAACCATTTCATGTATTGTCATGTTCTTTCTTTCAACAACTCCATTCTGTTGAGGTGTCCTAGCAACGAAGAATTTCCTTTTTATTTCATGTCTGCTGCAGTAGTCCATAAATTCCTTTGAAGTGAACTCTCCTCAATTATCATATCTCAAACATTTGATTTTTTAATCCATTTCATTTTCAATCATTTCCTTGTAGACCTTGAAGTTTTCAAAAGCTTCTGATTTATTCCTAAGAAAACAAACTGCAGTCATTATTGTATAATAATCAACTAATAACATAAAGTATTTATCACCTTTTAAACCATTTGTTGTAGTTGGTCCAACTAGATCAGTATGTACAATTTCCAGAGGTCTTTTCGTTGAATATTATTTTGATTTAAACCTGGTCTTTGTTTTCTTTCCTTGTTAACAATGCTTGCATAAAGTGTTGGTTGGTTTCGTAATCTAGGGCATTTCTCTATCTATTTCCTTTTTCCTGACTTTGACAAGGTAATAAAAGTGTATGTGACCCATTCTTTTGTGACATAGCCAAATTTCATTTTCCTTTCCTAGAAAACACTTTTCATTTCCAATTTCCCTTAGTACATATATGTCGCTTGAAGTTCTTGCAGTTGTTGCAATCAATTTTCCTGAACCTTCTTTTTGTTGGAGTTACTTCACACACACATAGGATTTATTTTTCCTAAGGTTTTTCCTTGTTTATTAGTCATTATTAGTCATTTATTGAGTCTCCTATATTTTAGGGGAGAATATTCCACCTGGAGAATATTATCTTTCAGTTGACACTTCAGTTTGACTAGTAGAGTTGAGTTTAGATGTTGCATTAGTTTTGTCACCATGCAACATTGGGATCATCACCAGCTAATGCACATTTTCCTTGGCATCATCACCAGACTGGCGCATTACTCTTGATTTCCTAAGTTAAGTCCTCACTACTCTTTGTTCATTCATTTAACTGAAGACTAGTTGACTAGTTAACTCAGCTAGGTGGTAGTTCATTCCCGTAACTGCCTGAGAGACTAGACTAGGTGGCAGTTCACTCCCATAACTACTGGTGTGTGTCCAGATCACTATAGACCACCACTATGGCTCATTATTTACTCATTTATCCTATATATATTGTAAATTATTCACTCTTTGAGTGTGGAATAAGGTTAATGAGAATTCTTCCATTCTTTCTCGCATTCTTCTTCTTTCTCAATTTCTCTCTGTAAATGTGTGTAGTATTTTCTATATAGATCTATTCTCTACAAGTTCAACAAATTTACATGGTATCAGAGTCGAAAAACTGCTAAGAAAAAACTACACCAAATTATTTTTACAGGTACTAAAGATTGAAGAATGCAGAAAAGATGGAATTTATGTTTTACTCACCGATAATACTTCTCATGCCTCATAACTATTTGGAATGAAAGAAAAATATTATAGTTCTTCTCAGAAGTAGAGTCTTATACCAAATAAACATGGAAATGGAAGTAGAGCCTGATTCCACTGATGAGAAAAATGACTTTCTCAATAGACAAGATATGGCCATAGGATTTATATGCTTGTCTATTTCTCCAGAAATTCTCCACCAAGTATGTGATGTCAAACAAGACTTCACTCTAAATGAATTATGGACCATATTGGAGGTTCTATTGGGGAATAAAGAAGGTTGTGAAGATTGCATGTAGGGAATTGGAAAGATAGAGAATGTAGAAAATCCACTTGAAGATAAATCATCTTAGTTTGAAGAGCCTTCTACACAAGTATCTACACAAATTTGTATTCCATTAATTGCAGATGATGTCTACTCCATTTCAGATTTTTTTTTCCTGAATTTCATGTGGAAAATATAGGGCATACATCTCAAGGGTCACATGCAGACACTTTTCCATGCTCAATGCATGAATCTCAGGAGACAAAATGGGAGCCGCGCACATCAGATTCGATTTTGATATTTTCTGAGAAAAAATTTCATGAAAAAATTGGATATTTGAATTCTTCTCGAGAAATAATCCAATTTCAAAAAATATAGTCTGAAACGGAGTCCGATAAGTGAAGTTATGATTGTTTTAAAATCAACAAATTTCAACATTTTTCCAGAAACGGTCGCACGGTTTTCAAAATTTCATCCAAACTGTATTTGGATATTATTCATTACAAGAAGATAAAGTGGATATGTTTGGACATCTCAATGGTGAATATACTTCATCAGATCCATGTAGACATATACATCTTCAAAAAAATCTTCAACGAGCACAAACTTGCACAGTTGCAAGGTCTTCTTGGAGTGAAGGATATGGTTACTTAGCAACTGCTTTTGTTCCTTCTCATTTTTATTTTTTTTATGCATTGTAATTTGAGGGGGTAGGTTCCCATGAATTTTTCCCTCTTTCCTCTTTTATTTCAGTGTATCTTTTATATTTGGGTACCTAACATGGCCTCACTGTCGGGACCCATTCTTTATTTTCACCATAGTGATGTTTACGGGGGTGTTGGAGTTACTTCACACACACCTAGGATTTATTTTTCCTAAGGTTATTCCTTGTTTATTAGTCATTATTGGTTATTTATATTGTCTCCTATATTTTAGGGGAGAATATTGCACCTGGATAATATTCTCTTTCAATTGACACTTCGGTTTGACTAGTTGAGTTGAGTTTAGATGTTGCATTGGTTTTGTCACCATGCAACATTGGGATCATCACCAACTAATGTGCACTTTCCTTGGCATCAGCACCAGACTGGCACATTACCCTTCATTTTCTGATTTAACTCCTCACTACTCTTTGTTCATTCATTTAATTGAAGACTAGTTGACTAGTTAACTCAGCTAGGTGGCAGTTCACTCCCGTAACTGCCTAAGAGACTAGACTAGGTGGAAGTTCACTCCTGTAACTACTGGTGTGTGTTTAGATCAGTCTAAACCACCACTATGTCTCATTAGTTACTCATATATCCTATATCTATTGTAAATTATTCACTCTTTGAGTGTGGAATATGGTTAATGAGAATTCTTCCATTCTTTCTCTCATTCTTCTTCTTTCTCAATTTCTCTCTGCAAATGTGTGTAGTATTTTCTATCTATATCTATTCTATGTAGGTTCAACACATTTACACTTTTCTTGTCTCGCACTTTTGTAAATCAAAAGTAAATTTATGACCTTGGTCACACATTTGAATCATAGTTAGAGGATTATGTTTCATATCTTCTACTAGTAGAACATTTTCTGCCTTGGTATTCTTGTTTCCAATTCTGACTGTACATTTTTCAATGATTTTAGTTGAATCATCATTTCTAAAGGAGACTAATCCATTTATTTCCTTTCTTAATGTAAGAAACTTGTCTTTATCACATGTCATGTGTTTTGAAAATCCATTGCCAATATACCAACCACATTTCTTCTGCTTAGCTTGTAGAGCAAGTGTGCATTCTTCATTTCTATATTGATTATGCTTTCTTATCCATGTTCTCTTCTAAGGTTCCTGTCTGTCACTTTTTTTGTTATGTTATGGTTCTCTAGGAGGAACTGTCATTCTGCAGTCTTTGGCCATGTTTATAAAGTTGTTACACTTGTAGCATTCCACTTCAGTGCTCAATGATTCAAACATGTTGTAACTTCTTCTCTGTGTTTCACTAGGCCTTCTTGGATAACCCTTTTGTGTATGACTTTCAAACTTGTTTATGTTACTGTTGTTAGCTCTTTAATTCATAGATTTATGTCCAAAATTATTACATTCATAACAGAAACCAAAAAATATAGTATGATACCTAGGAGTTGAATATCTTCTTAAAGGAGTTTCTCTTCTGAATCCTTCTTCTTCCTGAGGCCTATCTGTCGTTTGTTGATTATGAAATACGAATCTTACCGGTGGAGGAGTGTCCCTATAATATTCTTTGTAGATCTTCCTATCCTCTTTGATTGTTTCTGCATGGCTTTTTGGATATGTTTCTTGTTTTGTTGTTTTGGAGCTTGATCCCTTTTCTATCTGATTGTATCCAAGTCTGGACTTGTCATGATGAGGTTTTTGACTTTTGATAATGTCATCCAAAACTTTTGAGTTGTTCTACATATTTTTCTTTTGAAGATACTTTCTTAATGTGACAATCTTTGCTTCCAAATTTCCAATGATCATGTCTCTTTCTTATAGTTGTTCTTTGAGTGATTCTTCAATTCTTTTATCTTCTTCTATTTGAACCTTCAAATTTGTGATCATTTGTTCTAGTTCCTGAGTGTCTTCTTTCTTGTCTAGTTCCACTTGTAGCTTATTTTTTTCTTCTTTTCTCTTCTTATAACTTCTACGGCACAAAACAATTATTCTCGGTAGTCAACTTTTGCCTCTTCATATTCTTCTTCGGCCTCTTCATATTCTTTTTCAGTGTCTTCTTTGTCAGAGTCTTCTACTTCCATGAATATAACTCTTTTTGTCTCATTGTCGCTGACTTCATCTTCAACTGATGACAAGATGTCTTCTTTGGTGCATAAGATTTTCTTGAATACTTTCTTTGTGGTTCTTTTTCATTTATATGTTTGTTTTCTATTTGAGTAATCTTCAACATTCCTCTTATTTTTCTTATGAGGACATTTGTTAGCAAAATGACCAATAGCATCACAATTAAAACAAATCAAAGGAAGTTTACCTCTATATTTTTCATTGGTTACCTTGTTTAATCTTCTGACAAAGTTGGCCACTTCTTCATCATCTTTCGAGATGCCATTGTTGATGCTATGTTATTTTTCCTTTTTGTTTCCATTTTTCTTTGAACTTTTGGATGCTTTAAAAGTTGCTTCTTATATATATGGATTTTCCTTTTTAGTTCTCATTTCATATGCTGTGAAGATTCCATGTAGTTCATCCATGCTTATTGAGTCTATATCTTCTCTTTCTTCTAGTGTTGATATCTTAGGGTCAAATATCATAGGAAGAGATCTTAGTACCTTTTGAACAATTATAGATTCTTTGATTTCTTCTCCCAATCCTATGATTTCATTTATTGTTTCATCGACTCGTAAGAAGTAAGCTACAATATTTTCATATTCCTTCATCTTTAGTTGTTCGAACTGACCTCTGTAAGTTTGAAGCTTTGATTCTTTGACTTTTGAATCTCCTTCAAAAATATTTTGAAGTTTGTCCCAAATCTTTTTAGCGAATTTACAATGTATAACTTTGGTGAATATCGGTTCACAAAGACCATTCAAAAGTGAATTCGTGACTTTGTAATTATTTTGACCGAGTTTTATTGCTCTTTCACTTGTCGGCGGAACTGTTGGTTCTTTGTATCCATCTACAACTAATTTCCAAATTTCAAATCCATGTGCCTGTATATATGTTTTCGTCCTTCTACTCCAAAATGCATACTTTTTTCCATCAAATTGTGGTATTCCAGTTTTATACATGTTGTTTCTCTCGATGATCTACCTTTCAGTGGTTAAACTGATTTCTGAAGGAACCTGATCTGATACCAATTGTTGGATTACTGAGATGGGGGGTGAATCAGTAATAGAGAAATCCAATCCTTTTCTAACCAAAATATGCAAGTGTTATATCAATGTAGCATTATCATTCAATAATTACATAGTAGATAAACAATGAACAAATGAGCAATCATACACATACAAAGTACACCAATGTTTTTGCATGGAAACCCAATGTGGGAGAAAACCACATAATTATTTTTCTTATATGTCTTTAATAATTACATTCATTAGAAGAAACAACTTCCTTTGCTTTCCAGCTACAACTAGAAGGAGGCTCCAACCCCCTAGTTTCTCAGGCTACAACTTGAGGGAAGCTCCAACTCCCCAATTCTATGGATATAACCAGAAGGAGGCTAAAACCCCCTATGTTCTCTGACTACAACCAAAAGGTGAATACAACCACCTATCATTTTCCCATCCAACCTCCCTTACATAAAAGTAGAATGATGGAATCACTGTCACATTATCACTGTGAGATATGTTGTTGTAAACCTATACCAATCAACCTGTAATCAACCTGTACCATAAACAAGTGCATCAACCATGCACCAACCTATACCAAACAACATGTAATCAACCTGTACCATAAATAAGTGCATCAACCATGCACCAACCTATACCTCAACCTGTACCATCAATGAGTGCATCAACCATGCACCAAATATGTATCAATCATGGATCAAATACACATAAAATATGACTCATAAATATGTACCAACATCGTCAACTATACACCTCATGTATGTGCCAACTCATCAACTACTTGTCTCAACCATGTACCCAACATGTACCTCAATTGTAGAAACTAAATATTTCATTGAGAAACCTGTCGATGTATACTCATTAGCCAATATGATCTGATCACATATCCCTCAAACACTATACCACAAGTATGTACATCAAACCATGTATTAGAACCTCACTGTTATACAACCTCTATCTGTACCAATAACTTCAGCAACATGCCTCAACCAAAAGACCTCAAACATGAACCAATACTAAACTTCAGTAGATTTTCCTCAGATCAACTCTACAACAAGCCATAAAATCCCAAGAGGGAATCCAACATATTTACAAGGAAAACCTCAACTTGATTCATAAATTCAAAACTACACATATGAAAACCATACCTTTTTCTTCTTGTAGCATTCTGCTACCGCGATTTTTCTGCATCGTTTTTTCTGCTGCAGTTTTTCTATCACACTTTTCCTGCCGCAATTTTCCTACCATAGTTTTCCTGCCACACTTTATCTACCACACTTTTCCTGTCACGATTGTTATGCCGCACTTTTCCTACTGCACTTTTTCTGTCGCAGTTTTCTTTCCATGATTTTTCTATTGGACTTTTTTTGCCACATTTTTCCTACAATGATTTTTTTGCCGCACTTTTCTTTCTGCACTTTTTCTTCCGCACTTTTCTTACCACACATTTTCTGCCACACTTTTCTCTATCAATAATACTTGCCCAAATAACCTTTCACAAAATAGATATTCAAAAATATTCAATGGGTGATTAAATGAGAGACCTTTTCATCTTATTTATACTTTCATGTAGCATTCTCAAGGGGTTACCTTTTATCCATCTTAACCCACTTTCCTTATTTTAGGGTTAACCCACTTATAACCACTTGCCCACTTAACTTAACCACTTTCCATAATTAGTAAGTTCTCCATTAAATATATTATTTAAATAATTTCTTTTGCATCCTCTTTAACTTATAGTACACTCATCACTTCACTTTATTATTTAAATAATTTATTCTTTGCAAACACTTTGACTACTTTGACTTTTTGGGGCTTCTAGATGACTCATGAGGGTTCTCCAACTTCACATGGCCATAAATCTCTAACCGTGAGGAGTTATGTGATGTTCCACATACAACTGGAAATGGAATGACATGTAATATCCATCTAGAATAGTTTTACCTGCAAATATATCAAAACTCATACCATTATCCATCAAACAAACTTGGTTCCATTACCCAAACCTTTGTGCTACCAAAATTTTCTATCGGACTTTCTTCAAGGGTTGACATCAATGAAAACCAACCCAATTAATCAATAAAGAAAAGCCTGACCCAATACACAACATGGAGTTAATGGTGGGAGATTTTACGCATTGTTACCTGAGATAAACCCTCCCCTCGTTTTAGTGAAGGAAGAATCCAACAAAAGGGTGGAGTCCCACTTGACCCTAGGGGAAAATGAGATGAAAAGTGAAATGATGGAAGTTATACCCATATAGTTCAAGATAACAAGTGGAATATATCTTGGAAATGAGTCTCAAAAGTGGTTAATAGTTTCCAAGAAACTTTGGTACCTCCAGAAGATGATTGTACCTGCCCAAGACACAAGAAAAGACAAGTATGCAAGTTAAAATTTAAGTGGAAAAGAAAATTAAGATTGTTGTCCCTATTGGCATCAGTCAATAGAGATATATATCAACAAGTAAATGATTGTTAAATCTTCTAACATGATTCTAAAATTCAAGTAAATGATGCAAGAGATAAGCTATCAGTCACTAGTATAACTCAAGTATGAAAGCATAAGAATTTTGCAACAAACTAAGGCTGTTATAAACAAACATTGCAGAGATATTTTATCAATCTTATGGCTGTAACATAATATTTTTACAGAATAAAATTTCAACCCACAAAACAAGCAAGTAAACCACCCAAAAAGTGCGTTGAGGATAGTAGATTATAGGGGAAATTTATTAGCAACTTTTGATGGTTGAAAAAGTGAGTTATAATCGAAGTAGAGAGAGGTTTGTTGTAGTCCTAATGGTTGTATCTTTTATTGAGTTATATCTCTAATAACACCAAGAAAAAAAATATTCCGTAGAGGCTTTAGAAACCTCAAAGCATCAAGAAAAGATTCCAACTTGCACAATATCAATATCTCTCTAAATCATGTTTACCAATGCAAACAATTTATTTCTCCAATTAAAAACTCATATTAGTGCTTTTAAAATTTGGGTGAATGGAATCTCTAAAGAATGAGTTAAATCAACAAAATCCCTAGCGGTGTAAATTCTCTTACTCCCTAGGGCATGCCAATCAAACTAAGGTAAATCTAGGAGGGTGTACACCCTTGTACTCCTCATAGAAACCTTGCAATAAAATACTTATAAACTAGAAATGAGATGAAACTTGATGCAGGGTGTATGCACTTATACTCCTCCTAGGGTTTTAACCAACAATAATGATGAAACAAGCAAGAAGAACTAACAATTGCATATTTTCCTTACCAATTTCAAGAGAGATGCAAGATCAAACCCTAGTTCACCAAGCAATGAACATTCATAAGCAAGAGAAGAAGTCTTCAAGAGATGCATACCATCTTAGCTCAACAATTCACCAAGATATATCACCAAAAATCATTTTCATAAGAGAGAGATACCAAATTTCCCAAGTAGGGTGCAAATTTCAGTCATAATAGTCTTCTCACAATGGTAGAGCTATGATAAAAATGAAATGAAATTATTCTTATTTATACAAATCCTCCTAAAAGTGTTTTTCCACTTAATTTTAGGGTAAACCACAAAGTAAGGGGTCAACAACACTCACTTTTCCCGTTTACATTACAAAATTCAAATTTAACTTTAAAAATGCACATACGAAACCCTAAAGTGACGACATCCCTCTTCTAGGGTGACGTTTTGGAACCTTTTGCAAGTCATTGGAGTTGGGGATGGAATTCTTTGGGACTTATAGGGACTCCCTCTCATGAGCTAGTGTTTATTCCTTCAATACATGCCTTCTTCCATCAAAACGTGCCATGTGTCAAGTTAATCAACAACACCACCCCAAACCCTAGCCCCACAAGATGCCAAGCCCTCCAAATGTGACGTTTTGGATTCCAAAGGAAAAATGTTGGGCTAGCAAGGGCATAGATGAGTTCCTCCAAGGTGTCCCTATGGCCTCCAAAGACTATCATCGTCAGGGATGATTTTAGGGGCTAAATTTCGCTCATGGGCTAATTTTCCATGGTTTTTCCCAAAAAACGATTCACTATTCTAAAAATGATTCTCCCAAATTCTATAGGATAAAATTATTTTACCTTAAAAATCGCCAAAATTTTATACAAACTATATAAAATCCTTAGAAATTTGAATATTTTTACAAAAATATTGCCAAAAATTTATAGTTGGCATATGAAGGATCAGTAAGATTTGCCAAGGTTTCTACATTTTAAAACAAATTTCCATCCTTAAAATCATCCCTGGTCATCATTGTCTGGTGTGTGTTCCATGGTATCCAACATGTGGTATTCAATCCCCTATGAAGCTCCCCGATCTAGGCTTATTCTTCGAATTCTGTCCACCAAACAAGGTCCTACAAAGATAATGAATACACCCTCCAAGGATATCAAGTCAAATGCATCATGATAATTAAATCAAGTCAATAAAAGATCCATCTAATCATGTACATCAAAAGCCACCTCATCAAAATAAACAAGTTCTCAAAGACCCTATCAATTTTCCAAGTTTTGATATGAGAGGGTTGACAAAATGACTTATTGGGTGAATCGTACCTCAAGTTTAGAAGTGTTTCCCGAGTGGGGCCCTATATAAGACATGTGGAAAAAGTGACAGGGATGAGGGAAAGACTCTTTGGTATGGGGTTTATGACATAAAAGGGATCATATTATCTCATTTATGGGTTCCTTTGTAGAGGGTGTGTTGCACCTTCATTTTCAATGCATCCTTTTTCCAAACCCATTTATTTCCTTTTTTTATTTTAATATGTTTCCAAGTTGAAGCCAAGGTGGGGTTTCTACCTAAGCATTAAAAAAAGTTCCCACCTTGACTCTACCCTGGTCACATTATGCTTCCCCAAGTTGAATACAATATGTGGGGATTCTACCTAAGCATGAAAATCATTTCCCACACATGCTCCACTTTTGTTGGCATATTGTATTAGTTATTTTTCACAGGTCTCATAAGTTTCTTATGAGAGACATTTCATTGTCCTAGGGATCCCTAGGAAATCATCTAGAAGGTTCATGATTTTATTTTATTGTTTTCTAGATACAAGCCTCTGGGCCTTCAGCCCCTTCTTCCCATGAAATGAGGGACACTTCTTTCTTCGGTCAGTACACCCAACAATCCATAAAGGTAAGGAGATGAGGGGATAGAGTGTGTAAAGTGACAAGTATAGTTGGGAATGACATGATGACTCATCAAGAAGACCTCCCAATATAAAATATATCCCTAAGGGTGGCCCACTTACTACAGTGCAATGTCAATCACCAAGGTGAAACAAGGAAAAGACCATAATTTCCAAGCAAACGTTACATAATCAAAACCAGTTTAAAATGAAAAAAATTCAAATGCCTCAAATATTGAAATGACACTCACCATAATACCTAGCTTGTCCCTCATGGAGAAAGACCCAATTTCTTCCATAATCACGTTGATGTGGTGGATACCCTCATGATAAACCTGGAAATTTGATGGCGAGGTGGGTCTATGTCTGTGAAAGTGGAAAATGTTGGTCAGGTTGTCTCTCAGTACCCCATGTCTAGAACCTGACGGCCTCGAGACATCATCTCCTTAGTTTTCCCTAGGAACCGTGGATAACATCTTATTCCTACATGGAGACATGTACTCTCCATAGAATGCATGAAAACCATAACATTTCTTGGTGGACCTACACATACATTGAAACATAAAACTGTGAAATCCAGGGTAGTTCTATTACCTTTCGTCCATATATATCAAATCTCAAAATAAAAACTAATCTAGAAACAAAATTTTGCATTTTTTCAAAAATTTCTAAACTGAACATGTAATATGATGAAAGCAATATGAAAGTAGAGAAAATGAAAAATAGAATCCAACTAAAATACCATGAGAAATCAAGATGAAAATGAAAGGAATGAAATATGGCCTACCTACTTACCTAGGGCCTAGGCCTGGATAAGTCAAGTGCTCTAAATGTAGGGTCAGAGAAGATACCCATATACTGGTAATGACATCTTTTTCCCATCCAAGGCCATGATATAATACTTCTCTTTTTCAGACTTATTCTTGATGATATAAGGGCCAAGCCAAGAATTGTTATTCTTATGATCATATTTAGGATTACTCTTCCTCTTTTCCCACATGAATGCAACAATTCCTTTGTTGTAGTTGATGTAGGGTATATCTTCGATGTAAGGATAGGAAAGAGGCTCTATATTAACTGCATCTTCAATGGATTTCTCACGTTCTTCATTCTCTTTCTCTTCTTTCTTTGATATTTGGATGGACCTTGGTTCTTTCCCCTGGAACTTCACAAGATTCTCATTTTACTCATTTTTCCTTGGGAGTAGTGTATCTATGCAGTATTCTTTCACAAAAGGCAGTTCGCAAGGATCATACTCAATAATCTGATGAGGTACATCAAAGTCACATTCACTATTGTAATCAAGACTGTTGGCATCCATCACATGATTTCCATCCCTTTCTCGACTACATAAAATATCAAAGGTTCCATCCCCCATGGGAATATGTACATGGTTGACATCCATACTATGAAAAACCCTGAGAGTAGTGGACCAACTTCTTGATAGAGGCATAGCCCAAGAATTTGGAACATCAATCATGGCTATGTTCATAATGAGGCTAACATGAGGGAAGTCAATCAGGTAAAATTCAACATCTTCACAAAGCCCATAAACCTTGACCTTATTGGAATCAATACCACAATTATTTCCATAAGGTCGGGTTGTCTTCAAACCAAGTTGTTCCATTACTTTCAAGGACATTACATTTGTTGAGGCTCTGAAATCTAGCATACAATTATTCAAACAAACACCATTCATTCCCAAACAAACATAAAATGGAGGTTTATTATCTTTATGTCAATTAATATAAATGGTATTCAAGATGATCAGAGGGTCCTCTTTCTCAGTTGGTATGTTTTATAACTTCAAGACTTCCCTCCTCACAGAAGGGATCTTGCACATTTTTGTCACAAGGACCACCATATTCAACTTTCCAAACATGGATTCCACGTCTATGTTCATCTGACTCTCATTTTATGTTGGATTTGGATTTGGAATAAACTCATGTATTGGAGGTGGAAGTGGGGGGACCACCTTCTCTATAGATAGAGGGGAAATCATTGCTTCTGGTTGAAGTAAAGTGGGAGGTTGTGAAGGAGGAATTGAATCCCTATTTCTTCATGTATGTCAAAAATTCCCTCTTCCTCAATTATTTTATTTGATCATATGTTAATTGGTTTAACACCTGAAGTCATCCCTCTCTTTCTCCTTTTCTTCTATCTTCATCAATCTATTCTTGTGTGACGTCTTCCTCTTTGAAGTTACAGATCATGTCCATGAATTTCATACTATCAGGAGAGTCTTCATCTCGTTGGGGACATTCATCCTCCCAATGAGGTTATTGATAGAATACAAGTGGATGTTCTTGTTTTACCATTGGCAATACCCTTGTCACCCAACCATAGGCCGGAGCCACCCTCCAAGCACCTTAACCTTGACAGAGAATCACTCTGGAAGAAAACCCTAGGATAGATAGAAAATCAAAGGGTAGCACACCTTTCCCCAAGGATAGCAAATCAAAAAGAGCTGATCAGATAGTCCAAACCCTAGCCAAGAGATAGTCTAAGCATAACAGCTAGTTGCAGCAGCTGCAACGGCAGCTCTCCTCCAAACTTGTGCAAAAACTGGGCAACTACAGTAAGCACAAGTGATGCTCTACAATTCTGAGACTACCTGCCAGAATGAGAAATGGCCTCCTATATTTATACTAATTCTGGATAACTACCCGGGTCAACTTCTCATTCTGGGTATCTTTCTGTTCATTATATATTATTATTTATGGCTGACTTCTTCTCTTGGAGGATAATAACCTAATATAAATTATCTTCTTGAGCCGAAAAGTCTTCTAGGGTTATTAGCCAACTCATTAGGGTTTCTTCTTGCTTCCCATAGTATTCTATCATCGTTAGGTTTACACGTGGAGGTAAATACCTCCCACAACTACCATAATATCAACACTCCCTCCTATCTAGGGAGGTATTATAGGTAATGGTATTGAGCATAAACACATACCATTCACTCATAGCATCAACATAGTTGTATAGACTAGATCATGACTAGATCATGAGCACCATCATCATCATCAGTTGCATCATCTCTCAAAACCATACTTTTATCTGAGTAATCAGACATGATGCTCACTCCACAGAGTGATACAAGAGCCATTCTTCTAATCTATAAGAGTAAATGTTCTGAACCATTTTCTGTCTGGAAAATCTCTGTTCATCATTCATCTGGCTGATAATTATTTCCAATAAACTATTGATATTCTTCAAGGCTATCAAGACAAAATAGAACACAAATGTGTCTATCCATAGTAGTACATAACTACAATCTAGTGGTACACTACCACACCAAGTAGCACACAAGTACTTGATCAGTAACGTATAGTCACAAACAGTGGAACACATCCACCATAGTAGTATACATCTATTGTCATGCAGTCTTCATAACAATCATCTAATATCAACCTGCATAGAAACAATGTTATGATATAAATTTAAACAATGTTATGATATAAACTTTCAATCATCAATCATTTGGGCCAATATTTCACTCACATCTATGAGATCTGAAAGAATATTTGCCCTCAAAAAGATAAAACATCAATAATGAGTTGTCTGGACTATTCTTCTCAAGCAAGGAAGAATAATTGTCCTGATTTATGAACCTGGACCATTCCCCACCCTAGGCCATTCTTCCTACACTAATCAAAGTGCACCATAGAGAGAATGTATAAACCCTAAGGAATGCATGTCCCTGATTGTTGAGCCTGGACCATTCCCCACCCTGGGCCATTCCTCCTATACTAATCAAAGTGCACCCTAAGGAATGATTGTCCGTACCATTTCCTCTGTTAAGCACAAGAGGAAAATATTGTCCTGTATCAACCTCCAAAACTGACTATTCCTCATGTTAACCACATTGTGAAATCATTGTCCGACGAGGCGGGCTAGTCTTCTTGAGTAACCCTCAAGAAGAGAGACTGCCCTAGACCACTCCCTATGTTAACCACAATGGGAAGTCACTGTCTATGATACATCAACAATCTGGACCATTTCCCATGTTAACCATAATGGGAAATCACTGTCTGTCATAAATCTCAATCCACTTTCTGAACTAGAAAGGAAACTGCTCATCCTGGACCATTTTTCGAACTGAAAAATGACTATCCATAAATCAATACATATTAGTGCTCCCTCCCAACCTCAGAGTCATCTCTTCCTCTTTCAATAAGGAAGTCGTCTCCACGAGCTCTAGATTGAGAATGCAAACTCTTTCATCTTGGATGGAAGCTTTACCAAAATGTCTTCTTATCTGCTCATCTGTGGATATATGTATTGGAGAACCACTTTCACCTTTTTGGACTTCATCACGGATAATGTAATGCTTGATTTCAAATGTACTTTGTTATGGAGCACTGGTTTTTCTTTGAAGGCTTCATGTAGCTCTGATCAATAAAGTATATCATTGTTGGAACACTGGAACATATCCATGTGGCACTTCTTCTGTCAACATGAGATCTGATCTACTAAGTAATCATCTTGATACAATATCTCTGTTATAGAGAATCTTCACCACGCTTCTGTTGTGCATTGGAGGTTCTTCATGAAGTTATCTTCTTCCATCTATATACAAGAGTCTCTTTTTGGTATTCCTCAAAGTCTTGAGGTTGTTCTTCATATTCTCTTTGTTCAATTGCTCTAGAGAATAGTATTTTCATTCATCTTGATGTAGCACTCCAACCCATGGATGATATAATGACTCATGTAGAGGTATGTTTGGTTTACTGGAATGAACAATCATCATAGTCTTCTCACTCCATCTAGGAGAACCTCTAGTTCTGAATCTTGCAATGCTTGCATTTATAAGTCTTTTGTACATTGTTCTTCATCACAACTTTCAGTTATATTTGATTGCTTTCATATTAGGCTAGTAATCTTGTGATTCTCGATACAATGAATGGTTTTTTTTTCAGGCTTCTATTCTTTATTGGAATCTTCATGTTCTTCCTCATGTTTTTCTTTATCTTTTGGGTCTGTGGAGTTTCTTATAGATTCCATGCCCTAAATGTTGGATCATGTTGTCATTGATGCAAATGGCTTGTCATTGATGCCAATGGTTTGATTATTTGGGAGATTGTTGGATCATATGTAAATGGTATGGTTTGATTGATGTCAAGTAGTTGATTGATATGATGCCCTTGATGAGAATAATATATGTCCAAGTGCAAACCAATTGATACAAAGATGAATCATTAGTGACTTATCATGGTTGATAAGGTGCACAAATGGATGAACTCCAAAGTGGTCCCCTTATGGTGAAATCCCTCACAGGAAGATGCTTTACGGATTGGGTTATCCTAGAAGAATCATTGAAGGACCCATGCTTGTATGTGGAATAATGAGATGAAGATCAATGAAGTTGTTGGTGAAACTATCCTATATGGATAGTGCTTTTCATGCCATTTCCGGTGGTATGTGGAATGTCACATAACTCCTCACAGTTTGAGAGTTATTACCTTATGAAGTTGGAGGACCCCCATATGATGGCTTGAAGCCCCAAAAGGTCAAAGAAGTAAAAGTGCTTGAAAAGAAGAAATCATTATTTAAATGATAAAGTAAAATGACAAAATCAAGATGGATTATTTAAATGAAAAGGTAAAGTGACAAAATCAAGAAGGAATATTTAAATGATAAAGGATTGGATAACTTTCTATTCATGGAAAGTGGTTAACCCTAAAATAAGGAAAATAGGTTAAGTGACCTAGAAATGAGTTAAGTAACCTAAAAATGGGTTAAATGACCTAGAAGATGAAAGTATAAATAAGAAGCTAGGATCTCCTGTAAAATGTACATTTTGTAAGAATCCTTTTTGTGGATCAATGGAGAGCTTCTTGGTAATATATTTTGGAGTATTGATGGAGAGCTACTTGTGAGAGAATATTATTGGTGTGGATCTCTTGAGCATGATTGAATATCTATTCTGAGGAAGAGAGCGAGAGGAGGATCTCATGGACGCATCAAAGTTTCGGCAATGTCAAATATCTTGATGGCGAAAGTCTCGGAGTCACAGAAAACCCTATTTTCTTATGCCCACACGGGCTGGCTGTGTATAGGGTGCATGTACACATGGGCTGGCTGTGTATAGGGTGAGTGTACACACAGGATGACTGTGTACAGGGAGCGTGGACTGAATAAAATCATGGAGATTTTTGTTTGAGTTGGTGCCAAGCTCTTGGATGATGAGGTAGGTTCCAGATCTACATTCTATGGCCTCAGATCTATCACTAAGACACTGGTATGGTTACATTATTGTCTTGATAGATGGTATTGTTTGATATGTTGTGAATGCTTAGGGCATTCTTGGTATGGCTTCTATGATGTGGCTCAATTTGGTTGATTTGATGGATGGAGTGAGAAGCACTCTTGTGATTCTGTAGTGACATGATTTCTATGGTACACTAGTTGTTTATACATGATTGAGATAGCATTCATATTGATTTGTTGTGGAGCATGAGCAAGCTATTGGAAATCTTGGATGTATTGTGATTGGCTCTGGGTCAGTTTGGACAGTGGAAGACAGAAGAGAAAGTGATTGTAGGTTGCAGAGGTTCTGAGCATGTGAAGCAAAGAAAAACCCTAAGTGCTCAAGACCATATGCGTGTTACATTATACATTGGTCGTGTTCACACGCGGGCTGTAGTGAGACAGGGTGCGTTCACACGCAGGCTGCACTACTGACAGGTCACGTACCTGTTGACAGATTGATATCTTTTGAGGATTATTGCCTCATCTCATTTGGTGCTGAGAATGTAAGCTGAGTCTTGCATATAGAGCTGGTGCTCTTGTAGAGTTGCACTCTATTCAGTTGTTGCTAATAAACCTCGAGGATTGTAGTCCGTAATAAAAAGAAAATTGTACATACATCTTGTGTTCTTTGTGTCCATTGTGATGATGACTTGTTGATGATATATTATTGATATATGTTTCTGATATGTGCTCACATCTAACTGGTTATAAATGACAGCAATGGGTAATGAATAAATGTTGAATGCTAATTGATGAGTTTTAGTGCAAGAGGGAAGTTTTGGGAAAAAGAGCCCCACACTCATTCACCCCCCCTCTAAGTGTGGTAGGTGTGTCCAACACTAAATATTCCACTTATTTCTTTTAACATAGGATCACGGATCTGGATGGACAACCATGGATACTTTAAGGCTTCTCTTCAAAGAAGCATTCTTCTGAGGTTGAACTAAGCACGTACTATCTTTCATGGTTACTACCATGTTTATATACTTCATCATCTTCAATGGATCATAGGATTAGCTCCCTCCTAATCCTTGCTTCATGTATGAGTGCATATAATTGGCTCCCTTCGTCTAACAGAGTCCACACTTCCATCTGCATACTTATTGTCTTCTACAATATATAATTGGCTCTCTCTGTCTAACCAAGTCCATGCTTCCATCTTGTTGTTTTCTACAGAACATCATAAGTCTTTCTCCAATTTCCTCTTGATTGTTGTATTCTTTCTATCTTTGCTTCTTCTAAGTCTATTCATGATTGATTCGACTTATCTTGCAATAGCTTCCACATGATTTGTTTGATGTATTTCATTCTTTCATGTATTATCTAATGATATCAATCCTTATCTTGTTGTTCTTCCATCAATATATTTCTTCTTGGAACACATTATCTTCCAGGAGATAGATATACAAGATATGTATAGAGACGATGCAAACAAGATATGTACAAGAACTAAGAAGAGTATTGTTACCTCTAGAAGAAGAAGTCTCTTTCATCCTTCTTAGTCTTCTTTGTAGGTTCCTTTTCTTCAACAACTGATGCTTCATGTTTCTTTAGCTCGGGACAATGATTCTTGTAGTGGCCATACTTTCAATAGTTGAAGCATTGTACTTCTGAAATGTCTTTCTCTTGATTTGGCTTCCTCCTTGAGCCAAACATCCTTTTGTTCCTGAAATTCTTGAATCTTGTTGTGAAGGCTTCATCATCGTACTTCTTTTGGGGTTTCTCTTTTGCACTGATCCTTGATTCTTCTTGAGCACAGCAAGTCCAAAGTTATTCAAATATTGGATACTCCTTCCTTGTGTTCATTCTTGCGGAAAATGCATCCCACGTCTTGGGAATACCATTGAGTACTATGTTTACCAATTCCTTCTCTGAAAATATTTCTTCAATAGCTTGTAGTTGATCTCTTAACTGAGAGATTCTCACAAAGTATGTTATGCTCTAATCATCACTCATGTTCATGTCACAGAGCTCATTCATTATTTGTCCAATGTTTCTGACTGAGAAGAGATTTGTTAGGGCATTGTACATATTCTTTGATGAGTCAATATGGGAGATGTAGGGTATCAAGTGGTACTTTATAGACTCCACTATGATACTCATGGCATTAATGTCACCGTGTTTGAACTTCTCCATAACTGCAACGTTCTGCAATTCCATCTCTTTTCCTTCTTCAAACTCTGGTTCCATGATCTTTCCTTTCACAATATCTAGTACTTTATTCTTGGCAAGGATGAGGTCAATCCTTTTCCTCCACGTTCTGAAGTTTAAAGGATCCATCTAACTTGTTCTCTGACTTCATAGAATAATTCATGGCTTCTTTGACTTGGTCAAACCCTAGTTTTGACCAAAAACTCAAACTTGATGTCTTGGCTTACTAAGAGTACCAAAAGATGCACTAGGCTAAGGTGCACTGATCTATCCAAAGATTAGTTAAATCCCTTAACTTAAGCTGCCTCAACAATAGTGTTAGGGTTTCTGCAACTACACCAGCTAGTAACCCTAGTGGCAGTGCTATGGTGACTGCTCCTGCTAGAAGCCCTAGCGATAGTTCTTCAACGAGCTTAATATCCTCACGGCTATGTTTCCTTCCAGTGGTTAGACTGAATGAAGGAGGTGTGGGCCCATAAACTTTTAGAATATAAGTGGATGTGCTCGTTTTACCATTGACAATAACCTTGTCACCCAACCATAGGATGAAGCCACCCTCCGAGCACCTTAACCTTGACAGAGAATCACTCCGGAAGAAAACCCTAGGATAGATATCCAATCAAAGGGTAGCACACATTTCCCTAAGGATATCACATCAACAAGAGCTGATCAAAGAGTCCAAACCCTATCCAAGAGATAGTCTAAGCGTAACTGCTAGTTGCAGCAGCTACAACGGTAACTCTCCTCCAAACCTGCACAGAAACTAGGCAACTGCAATGTGCACAAGTGTTGTTCTACAATTCTGAGACTGCCTGCCAGAATGAGAATTGGCCTCCTATATTTATACTAATTCTGGCTAACTGCCTGGGCCAACTTCTCATTCTAGGTATCTGTATGTTCAGTATATATTATTATTTCTAGTCGAATTCTTCTCTTGGAGGCTAATAACCTAATACAAATGATCTTCTTGACCCGAAAAGTCTTCTAGGGTTATTATCCAACTCATTAGGGTTTCTTTTTTCTTCCTAGAGTATTCTATCATCGTCGGGTTTACACATGGAGGTAAATACCTCCCGTAGCTACCATCATATCAACAATTATTGGCATGGAGAACACCATGGTGTCTCTTCTGTGTTGACCATACCAACCGAGTTCAACATGTTAGGAGCCTTTGCCTCTTGTTGAGGCCTTGGCTTCCATCCTAGGGAATCTCTCCGTTGTCTAGTAAACTGAGGTCTAGAGAAAGATTGATTTCTTTCCATGGTGGTTAATCGGCCCATAATCTGCATCTGAGCTTCGACAAACTAAGTACTCATCTGGTCTATCTTCTGAGTAAAGAGAGAAATTGGGTCTGGAGCACTTCTATTGGAAGCCTTAGCATTTTCTTTTGTCTTGGCATGATGATACCGAAAGGGGTCAATCTTGGAATTAAGAATATTCTCTTCAATTTATGCAGTGTACTCTTTGGCTTGAGCCAAGGTGGTGGGCTTCTTGTCCTTTAGGATGAAATGAAATTTCCCATCGAAATAATTCATGTAAAGGAGATGAACAACTATATATGTATGATATATATCATATGTCGGGATTTGAATCTACAACCCATCAAACCTATTTTCAAATTCACTCGCTATCACATTCTCCTTCTTATTTATCTGATTGAAATGAGATACAAGCATTTCGTTGTCTTTCTTCGAGGTCCATATGTTCTTGAATAACTTGGAAAAATATTCATAATATGCTATGTGATTATCAGGAAGTCCTTTGAACCATCTCTAAGCGTATTTAGTTAATGATGAGGCTAGTAGATTCATTGATACATCCTCATTTTATACTTATTTATTTTCCATGTCTCATCCCATGGCATAGAGATGATCCCCAGCAATGATCACATTATTTATTGGAAACTTTGGCAACCATTTGTGAGCCTCTTTTGGCATAGTATTGGGGTATCCGAAGATGGTGTCCACGTTCAAGGGTTTATGAAGGTCCTTTTCTCGAGGGTGATGCATTGGAGTAAGGGGAAGGGTACCTTGGAAAAGGATTTTGACAACGGGAGACTTGAGAGGAGACCTTCTTCGGTAAACCTTAGAAGGATTGAATCTCCAAGGGGGAAAAATGATGAGGGAATATAGATTTTGGGAAGGTGGTGTGGCCATATGGGATTCAAGAAGAGCTCATCAAGGGTGGAAGGGGAACATCCTTCAAGTGGAGTCGCCATAAAATCTAGGGATAAAGTATTTGGGATGGTAGCTTCACAAAGTATTGTTAGGGCACAAAAGAGGACTCAAAATCCTCCTCGACAATGATGCCAAAATGTTATCACACAAAATGTAGGTTGGGAAAATCTGAACCGAATCCACAATATGTCAATAACGGTGGGATATTTTACCCCCTTTAACCTCAGATAAACCCTCCCCTAACTTTAGTGAATGAAGAATCCAACACAAGGGGGGAGTCCTGGGCGACCCTAGGGGGGAATGAGATGAAAATTTAAATACTGGAATTGATTCCCCTACAGATCAAGATACTAAATAAAATATATCTTGGAAAGGAGTCTCAAAAGTGGTTAATAGTTTCCAAGAAACTTAAGCACCCACAAAAGATGATTGTACCTGCCCGAGGCACAACAAAAGATGAGTATGCAATCTTAAAGTTAACTGGACAAGAAATTTAAGCTTGTTTTCCCTATTTGAATCAGTCAACGGAGATATATATAAAATATTAAATGATTTTTAAAGCTACTAACATGATGCTAAAATTCAAGTAAATGATGCAAGAGATAAGCTAGCAATCGCTAGTATAACTCAAGTATGAAATCATAAGACTTTAGCAAAACACTAAGGCTGTTATAAGAAAGTATTGTAGAGATATTTTATCAGAAATATGGCTGTAACAAACTATTTCTACAATAGAAAATTTCAACCCACAAAACAAGCAAGTAAACCACCAAAAACATGTGTTGAGGCTAGTATATTATAGGGGCAATTTATTAGCAACTTTTGACAGTTGAAAAGTGAGTTATAATCAAAGTAGAGAGAGGTTTTTTGCATCCCTAATGGGTGTATATTTTATTGAGTTATATCTCTAAGAATACCAAGAAAAAAATTATTCCCTGGAGTCTTTAGCAACCTCAAAGCATCAAGAAAAGATTCCAACTTGCACAATATCAATATCTCTCTAAATCACATTTACCAATGCAAACATTTTATTTCTCCAATGAAAAGTTTATATTAGTTCCTTTAAAATTTGGGTGAATGGAGTCTTGAAAGCATGAGTTAGATCAACAAAATCCCTAGGGGTGTAAATCCTCTTACCCCTAGGGCATGCAAATCAAACTAAGGTAAATCTAGGAGGTTGTACACGCTTGTACTCCTCCTAGAAACCTTGCAATAAAAGACTTGTAAACTAGTAATGATATGAAACTTGATGAAGGTTGTATGCACTTATACTCCTCCTGGGGTTTCAACCAACAATAATGATGAAACAAGAAAGAATAAATAACAATTGCATATTTTCCTTACCAATTTCAAGTGAGATACAAGATCAAACCCTAGTTCACCAATCAATGACCATTCATAAGCAAGAGAAGAAGTCTCCCAGAGGTGTGCACCACCTTAGCTCAACATTTAACCAAGAGATATCACCAAAAATCATTTACACAAGATAGAGATACGAAATTTCCTAAGTAGGGCACAAATTTGAGCCACAATATTCTTCTTTATACAATATTCTTCTTTATAAAAATGAAATGAAATCATTCTTATTTATACAAATCCTCCTTAAAGAGTATGCCCACTTAATTTTAGTGTAAACAAAAAAATAAGGCGTTAAAAAACCTTACTTTTCCCCTTTACTTTACAAAATTCAAATTTAACGTTAAAATTGCACATGAGAAACCATAAAGTGATGTCATCCCTCTTCTAGTGTGACGTTTTGGCACGTTTTGCAAGTCGTTGGAGTTGGGGATGGAAGTCATTGGGCCATATAGGGCCTCCCTCTCATGCACTAGGGTTTATTCCTTCAAGCCATGCCTTCTTCCATCAAGACATGTCAAGTGTCAAGTCAATCAACACCACCACCCAAAACCCTAGCCCCACAAGACATCAAGCCCTCCAAATGTAATGCTTTGGCCTTCAAAGGAAAAACATTGGGCTAGTAGGGGCATAGGTGAGATCATCCAAGGTGTCCCTGTGGCCTCCAAAGTCTTTCATCATCGTCCATTGTTTGGGCCATGGTATCCAACCTATGGGCTTCTAGCCCCAAGGAAGCCCAAGCTAGGCTTGTTCTTGCAAATTTGTCCACCAAGAAAGTCGTGCTAAAAAAATTAATGTGCCCTCCAAGGATATCAAGTAAAATGCATCATGAGGATTAAATCAAGTCAATAAAAGATTCATATAATCATATACATCAAAAACCACCTCATCAAAAAAAACAAGTGCTCAAAGACCTTATCCAATTTTCCAAGTTTAGGTATGGGAGGGTTGACAAAGGGACCTATTGGGTGAATCGTACCTCAAGTTTAGGAGTGTTTCCCGAGTGGGCCCCTCTCTAATACATGTGGAAAAACTAATATGGATGAGGGAAAGACTCTTGGGTATGGGGTTCATGACATACAAGGGATCATAGTATCTCATTTATGGGTGCCTTTGTAGAGGGTGTGTTTCACCTTCGTTTTCAAAGCATCCTTTTTCCAAACCCATTTATTTCCTTTTGTTATTTTAATATGTTTCCAAGTTGAAGAAAATGTGTGGATTCTACCTAAGAATGAAAAACAATGCCCACCTTGACTCTACCCCAGTCACATCATGCTTCCCCAAGTTGAAGGCAATGTGTGGAACTTCTACCTAAGCATGAAAAACATTACCCACACATGGTCCACTTTGGTTGGCATCTTGTATTAGTTATTTTTCATGAGTCCCACCAGTTTCTTATGAGATACATTTCATTGTCCTAAGGATCCCTGGGTAGGCATATATAAGGTTCATGATTGGATTTTATCTTTTTCCGGCTAAAAGCCTCTGGACCTTTAGCCCCTTCTTCCCATGAAATGAGGGACAATGCCTTCTTGGGTTAGTACACCTAAAAATCCCAAAAGGTAAGGAGATGATGGGATGAAGTGTGGAAAGTGACAAGTATGGTTAGGAATGACACAATGAATCATCAAGAGGACCTGCCAGTAGAAAACCCATCCCTAAGGGTGGCCCACTTACTAGGGCGCAATGTCAACCACCAAGGTGAAACAAGGAAACAAGCATAATTTCCAAGAAGATGTTACATAATCAAAAGTAGTTTAAAATGCAACAAACTCAAATGCCTCAAATATTGAAATGACACTCACCATAATACCTAGCTTGTACCTCATGGAGCAAGATTCAATGTCCTCTGGAATCAAGTTGATGTGGTGGATACCCTCATGATTAACCTAGAACTGTGATGGCAAGATGGGTCTATGTCTGTGCAAGTGGAAATTTTTTGTCAAGTTGTCTCTCGGTACTCCATGTCTACCACCTGAGGGCCTCGAGACATCATCTCCTTAGTTATCCCTAGGAACAAGAGATAACATTACAGTAATATCCACCTAGAAATAAATCATTTTTTAATTTTCTAGATGAAAAAACATTATTAACATCAAACATTCTTATTATTTTATTGAATGTTTCCCTTTCCATCATCAAAAGCTAGCGCCGAGGAGGAATTTCTTAAGAATAAGTGACCTCAATTGTCTATAGTAGTTTGGGACTTCGTAAATGTACGCGTTTTGGGAACTATTTGGAATTTTGGATTTAAAACTACAACCTAATATTTTTTACCTTTGTTTTCTTCAAGTAGTTACTCAAAGTGTGATTCGTCATGTTGGTTAAAAGAGTGTGATTAAAATATCGCATTTGAATTTTTGAAGAAAAACATAATCCTTTTCAAATCAAATATTTCACACTTTTTATTAAAAGAGTTTGATTAAAATATTTCATTTGAATTTTTGAAGCAAAACATAATCCTTTTAGAATCAAATATTTCAAACTTTGTTTTTTTTAAATATTATTAATTAAATGACATTTTTTTAGGTTTAAGAGTTATACTTTTTGGGTAACAAGTTAAATTATAATTAGGAGTAGTATTTAGTCTCATGTATGGAATTATGGATAACTGTTACTAAAAAGAAGATAACCACTAAGGGTAGATTTAAGGATGACCGCAAGAGACACTGTCTTTCTTGTGGATACTATAGGATGAAATAGTCTTTTGGTCGTAGAGTAAGACCTGTTATCCCCACTTTTCAGGGATAACTAGGAGATCATGTCTCGAGGCCCACAAGTCATATACATGGAGTATCGAGAGCAGGATTGACCTAAGCATGGCCCTAGAGGGCCCAACTTTTCTTCTTCCATCGTCTTTATCTTATCAGTGGCAGCAGCATCCATCACCATCGATTGGATCCTCTATCAAAAGAGGTTTATGCTTCATGAGGTAATTAGTCTAGGTATCATGGTATGTGTCGCATTTGGTCGTTAAAACCTTTAAATGTATGCATTTGATTCCTTTTATTTATAACAACTGCTTGGATCTTACATTTTCCCACTTGACCATGTTTGGGGGGATTGACAGGGTGCCCTAGCAAGCCTATATCTGTAGGTTTTGGTTTTCCACTAGGGGGATTTCTGAAAAGCCATCATCCACTCCCATCACAGCACCACTTATTCATCTTACTTCCCGCTCACTTATCCCTTTCCCCTTGTCTGGGAATTGGGTTGACCTATTTTTAGGACTGCACCTTACCTCGTGGGAAGAAGAGGCTAAAGGCCTGGAAGGTAAAAGCAAGCTAGTAAAAGATAAAATCCTAAGAATAAAACCTCAAGATGCTTCGCCCAAGGATCCCCGAGAAAGCAATAAAAGGCTTCTTAGCAAGAAAAAAGAGGGACCCGGAAAAATAATAAAACAAGACCTAGCAGTATGGAATTGCCACCAGTTGGTTACCACACCAGGGTTGTGACTCTTGGTTTCATGGCCAAGAGAAAGGGGGTCTCATCATGAGCCATCCTTCTCATATCTGTGAAAGTACTTGTGGGTAACACTATCATCTCTGGTCACCATGCCAAGGCAGTGTCCCCTAATTAGCTCTTGAATAAAAAAAGAAAAAAAAAAGAATAAAAGAATAAAAAGAATAAAGGCAGGAATGGGCCTAGAAAAAATGCATCTATGACAGGTATAACTCACCTTCTACAAAGGCACCCACAAGTAACACTTTTGCATCCTTGGCCTTTACTACACCCATCTGCTTGGACATCCGCTGACCACATCACCCACTTACATGTCGTGGATGAGGTCTTTTTGGGAACTTTCCTTTTCCTGTGGACACTAGCCCAGTCGGACACCTTGTCTCTTTCTCTAGACTTGTATAACAAGCTTGTGTAACTTCTTTGAGTGATTGATTGATGTATTAGGGATTTTTTGCATATGTTTAATAATATTGATGATGAGATGTGATTGACATTTATATGATCCCTGTGACTGATGAGCCCATGGAGGGGCATAGCCTTTGATGTGAAGGACCATGCCCGACAGAAAGGTACAATTTGGACCAGTACACATGGGGAGATGATCAGTTCAGACCTCCATGTGGCTGAAGAGCCCACCAGATGGATGTTGAGACCCCATTAGGGGTCAGAGATAGGACAGAGGTTGATTAGAGACTTTGCACCAGAGAAGAAGAGGAAATTCCACCAAAGGCACCCCAACACAGCTAGACCAAGGGGCATTGACCCATTTTTCAATGGAACGTTGGCTCCATATGGACTAAGACGTCACCAGGAGGCTTATGATGTCATCATGAGCATGCTGGTTGATGGAAAGGGTAGTTGGCACGTGTGGCAGCTTGGAGGAGACCAAAAAGGCTAACGTCTTTCTTTAGGATTCTGCACTTGCCCTAATAGGGGCTAACATCACCCTAGAAAGGGGTGACGTCTTACCTTTTAGCTTGATTGAGGTTTTTAACTTGAAAATTTAATGTAAAAACAATATGATTTGATATTATGGCCTTGTTGACCTTTTTACCTAACCTAAATGTAAAATTAGGTCAAGGTTTTGTATAAATGGGAGATTTTAACTCTCATTTTTTCATCATCAATCACTCACCACTTGGTGAGGTATGAAATTTGTGCCCTATCTTGGGCTATTTGCTGATTTAAGGAGGTGCACTTGTTGAAGGGAGACATTTTTTGCAATATTTGGCATTTCTCTTGAAGGAAGGTGTTACAACTAGGGTTTGCATGGTTATTTCTTGATGAATTGTAAGTATTTTTCTGTAAAACTTCTTGAATGAATGGTTGTAGTCTAATCTCTTCCATATGTTTATGAATTTTTCTAAATCAAAACCCTAGGTGACAAGCACACAAGTAGGTCCTTGTCTCATGTCCCCTGATAGATAAATTTCCAACCATTGAAGAAGAAAAAGAGATCCTAGCCATAGCTACACTCCTTTTTCTCCCTCTCCTTTGCTAGTCGTACCATTTAGAATTCAAGAAGAAGAAGACATTTCAGGCCTAGGTTATCTACACTTAGGGTGGTTTTTATTTTATGGTTTGATGAAAGGGACTTGTTGTAGCAACACTCTCCCTCATTAAGCCTTATTGTCTTGATTTTGTGCTTCATTTGATCTAGCCATTTTGCCAAGTTGACCTAATGAAGGAGGAGAGAGCACGAGGCCTTGTTGTAGCAACTCCATAGTGAGCCTCTCTTCCCTAGGGTTTTGATTTTGAGGCCTTGCCTTAGCAACACCTCAAAAATTCTCCCTCTTGTCCTTAGTCTTTGTTTTCTTCAACTCTTGTGTCCTTCATTATTGACTCCATTGACCCCTAAGGCACTAATCCTAAGACCTCAAGCGTTAAAGTAGAACTTCATCTAAATACTCTCAAACACTTTGAATTTCTAACCCTAGCCTAGACTAACCTACTAACCCTAGTTGTTGACATCATTATTGGTTATTTCATCTTTAATGAAGCAACGTTTTGTTTTAAGAGAAATTGAATTATGGTTTAAGCATTAATTGAATAAGGTGTTAATTGGATACATTGAATGCTACATTGTTCCAATATTTATTGGTGAAGTGTTATAACTTTTCATTGATATTGATAAACATTGACTTTGTCAACATTTATTGCTAATTTCTTTTATAATATAGTCTTATGAAGTACTAACCCATTGAAATAGCTTGTACATATCAGTTTGTTATTGCTTTGTTCCAGGAAGGTACACTTCTTTGGGGGTTTTACTTCTTAAATTTCCCTTTGGTCGAACTATCTGTTTGGGTGGTGACTTGTGAAGGGGGAAAACCTTATCTTGGTCTTATTAGCCTTTTGCCTCTTCAAAACCCAAGGTCATCAGGGACATATCCCCTAGGTCTAACCTCCCTAAAGAGAAAGAACCATCCCATTTTGGTGACATTGGGTGGGATTGGTTCTTGTTATGCCAGTTTGGCCTCCTATCTTATAGCCTTTTATCAAAGCTACAAATTGTGCAATAACATTTTGGCGCTGCTGCCGGGGAACACTAAGTCAAGCCTTCCTCAGACGACACTTTTTTGGTAAGCCTTGCTTCTAGATCTTTATCTTACAAGATTACGTAGCGACTCCACTTAGTATGATTCCCTTATTTCTTTGATGATTTCAAGCAAATCATCTAGCGACTCCACAAAAATCTAATGACGACCCATAGTGGGTGTCAGTATATACCTTCATCATCTATTATGACCTCTACAAATCCTGTCACCCCCATAAAATCTCCCAAATGTCTCATAAAGAACTCGTTGTCCCTTTAGGTTTAGATAACACCCAAGGGGGGTTACATGATCTACCCAAGAAGGTCAAATCCTAGATACCTAATTTTTTAGGGGAAGATGGATCCTATGGAAATTCTCATTGGACCAAATTATGTGATGCATTCCAATTTCACCAATCCAGACAAGAACACCCTGATGTCTTTTTAAGGCTCTTTGTGATCTCACTCACTAGAAGTGCCAAAAGATGGATTAACAAACTCCCAAAAGGAAGCATCAAAACCCCTAAAGCTTTTGAACAAGTCTTTAAGAAAAAATGTTGTGAAAAAGAAAGCATGGATTCCCTTTACTCTCAATATACTGATATTTGCAAAGATTCTAGCGATGGCATTAGGGATTTCAATGACAGTTTCAATCTTCTCCTCAAAAATATCCGACCTAGCTTCTCAAAAGAAGCTATCCTCTAACACTACTTGAACTCGTTGGAAGGAGTCTTGCAATTTACTCTCAAAGATCAGTCACCCTCGACTCTAGAAGAAGCACAAGATTTCTCTTACCAAATTGAGAGGAACTTTGAATTCGAAGAATACATCTATCAGGTTAATCTCTCACACAATAACAACTCTTGGAAATCTAGTGACGAGGATATCATAGAGACTGAACCCAAGCTCCCATAAATCCTTGAGGTAGAACTCATGCCTCCCAAAATGAAATGGAGCACAACTTTCTCAAGCATCGACGATGTCTTGAACTTTTCAAGACAACATGAACCATCCGAGGGTTTGGGTATGGCCACTCATAAAAAACCTAATTTTGAAGACTCCTTGTTTTTCTTGAACACACAAATTTTGGAAAACCAAGATATGAGCAAAACCAATAAGGATCCGAAAAATAGGTCTCAAGAGCCTCGGGTACATATTGGAACCAATTTAAGGACGAGTATGTCTTGTATCTTACAAAGGGTTAAAATAATTCGTGAGATGTTGAAAACTTCTTTTCTAACAAAGAAAGACCCAGACGAAAAATTATCTTTTGAGGGGATTCCCACACTATTACAAAACAATCATGTTGAGAAAGATGAGCAAACACCCTCTTCCTTATTTATAGATGATCTTGAAACCAGTGACTGTAATTTAGTGGATCCTTAATTCTTACAATATTATCCCACTTTTCCCTTGATAGAAGAAGATACAAATTGGGGTGATTATCATGGAGATACCTCTGATGTCTCTGAAGATTTGGATGAAGATGGCTATCCATTATAGAGAGAGTAGTTGGTTTCATTGAATGGAACGAAAATGTTTTCAAAGACATAGAAGTCCCAAACACCTTAAAACCTACCAACATTGTGGATGAAATCCCTTGGTGTTTTAAATGCAGTGAAGCACATTGGGAACATTAATTTCCTTACAGTGATAGTGGCCATCAACAAGTGAAAAATATAGGCCACGTCATAGAAGGCCCTCAAATAAATATCACAGCTAAAGAACATCAAGAGGCCATATAAGAAGTGGCCAGGAAAGCCATAATGGTGGTAATAAACAACCTAGACTATGAATCAAAAGAAAAATTGAAGAAACAAGAGTTGCAGGTGTATAGAAGAAAGAAACTGGGCCAACCTACCGCTGAAGAAACAAAAACCCCATCCTTGGATGTTCTTCTTCCTGAAACATCCAAGACTAAAAGGGTTAACTTGAACTTTGACTTTGAAGGGGCACTATCCAAGATGCATGTAACCATTCCCCTGAAAGAGGTCATTAGGGTGCCATCGGTCAAAGAACATTTTGACAATTTCTTTCAAGGATCAAATGGACACATGGACCCCCCTATCATGTTGCAAGATGATCACTTTAGTTCCAATATGGTGAAGTTCCCCCCTTCTTCATGACTTTAATAATGAACAAAATTAGCCTGAACAACTACATGTTGTATACAGGGGCACGTGCCAACATAATGTCCTTTAAATTCATGCAAAAACTAGGTTTGAAAGTCACACGACCTTAAAGGAATGTGTGTGGTTTTGAGTCTAAATCCATACCCACACATGGGGTGATCAAGAATGTCGAAGTTTACCTTTAAGAATATCCCAAGAAATTCATCCACGTGGACATAGTGGTATTGTACATTCCAGATGTGTGGGGGATGTTATTATCTAGGAATTTTTCCTCAGAGCTTGGAGGTACTCTTCAGATGGACCTCACTTATGTGAATATACCCTTGAAAGATGGAACTGTTGATCATCTCTAGAACGTGCCTATGACTACAACTCGTGTGCAAGAGCCTAGTGAGTCGATCAAAGATAACAAAGCACATGACGAGACTGGAAAAACTCTTCATGAGTATTCTGATCAGATCAAATGGCCCAAGAAAGAGGAATACCAACTGTTTACACTCTTCTCGTCCCTGTGTGAGCAAAAAGTGAGTGCTTACATGCCTATTTGGGCTCTGCTAGGCATGACAGCTGTATGGTAAAAGGTTAGAAAGAAAAAAACAAAGCTATTAACAAGAATTAAACAAAAACTAAATGA
>JZKD02S1956512.1:471676-495564 GCA_000966675.3 Picea glauca
CAGCCTCCCCACGCAGATTGAGCTCGGATTTGGTGTCAAATTGACTTGGGAGCCGATCCATTAGTGGTTGGGAGGCCGACCAGCTTCATAAATGCGTCGTTTGGTAGGCGCGCGGATTTTTCACCTCACAGCCGCGCATATACACTCAAGGTACGAAGATGTTGTGCGGGCGCGCGTGCAAAGCGCCTTGTAATTTTTTGGCCATTTTGTATAGTTTTGACCCTTTTGCTGTGCTGTGGAATTAATCCTTGTGCCATGAATGACTGTTTTTCTGTGCTGACGATGCGGAGTTCTTGTCGCCCTGTGCGGACGAAATTTCAGTGATAACACCAACAACTCCTAGATGAGATTAAAGGGAAGGATGTTGGGGCTATGAAGATACTGAAGAAGGTAGAAGATGATATACAGATCCGTTCGTCCCAACAGAAAGTATTTACAGTAGAATCCCACCCACCTCCCTCTACACAATACACCATGGTTGTTCAAGGAACAACCAATTTCAAAATCAAAGACTACAAGGAGGGGGACGTAGTATGGATGTGGCATGCCAATAAAGGGGAGCCTACTAATATCAAAGGAAACACTCATTTTTGGATTGGCCCTTCAAAGGTTGGAATAAAATTGGTTAATGACTCTTATTACCTATCTACATTGGAGGGACGAAGACGCACAGTTCCTGTCAACGGGCGCCTCCTCAAACGCCACCAGGGTGGGGTGACCTGACATCAAAGGTAAGTACAGGTAAGTAAGCATTTTGCATTCACGTATTATACCATTTGCATTGCATGTTAGTTTTCTTTCACATCACTTTTATTGATTTGTTTTATTTCAGTTTATATATATATATATATATATATATATATATATACTAGGGTGGCATTACCACCCCAATTTTGTCACTAATACTTCTATTGAGATTGAGCAGGTCAGCATGTTTTTTGCCAAAGATGCCGAGGTTCTCATGCACTCTACGGTGATCACATGTCCCTAAGTTGGAGCCAAATGTTATCCCCCACTTTCAGGAATAACTAGGAGATCAGGTATTGAGGCCCACAGGTCCTAGAAATGGAGTATCGAGAGCAAGATCGACTTGAGCATGGCCCTAGAGGGCCCACCTTTTCTCTCTTCTAGTATCTTTATCTTGTCAGCAATAGTAGCAACCTCCACCACCATAGGCTTGGTCTTGTGTCAGAGAGGGATCTTGCTTCATGAGGTAATTAGTCCAGGTATCATGGTATGTGTCACTTTGATCATCAAAACCATTGAATGTATGCATCTGATTCTTTTTATTTCTAACAACTTCTTGGATCTTACACTTGCCCACTTGACCATGCCTTGGGGATTGACAAGATGTCTTAGTAAGCCTGTGTCCGTTGGTTTTGGTTAGCCACTGGGGTTGTCTATGAGAAGCCATCATCTTCTCTCTTCATAGTTTCACTTTTCCATCTTGTTTCCCACTCACCTGTCCCATTCCACTTGTCTGGGCACTGGGTTGACCTCTTTTAGGATTGCACCTTATCTAGTGGGAAGAAGGGGCTAAATGACCAGAAGATAAAATCAATCTAGTAAAAGATAAAAGCCTAAGAATAAAACCTCAAGATGCTTTGCCCAAGGATCCCCGAGAAAGCAATAAAGGGATTCTCAACAAGAAATAAGAGGGACCCTAAAAATAAAAAAACAAGACCTAACCAAAGGATAGGGGGTCTCTTCACGAGCTAGCCTATTAGGTCCATGGGTACCTAGAAGTATGACATTGCCATCAGCTGGTTACCACGCCAAGGCAGTGACCTTTGGTTGCATGGCCAAGAGAAAGGGGGTCTCATCATGAGCTAGCCTTCTCATTTCTGTTAAAGTACTTGTGGGTAATGTTGTCACCACTAGTCACCATGCCAAGGAAGTGTCCCCTGATTATATCTTGAGAAAAAAAGGAAAGAAAAAAGCAATAAAAAATGAAATAACAAAAGGAATAAAAGGTATAAATGGGCTTGGAAAGAATTGCATCCATGACAGTTACATCTCACCTTCTACAAAGGAACCCATAGGTAACACATTGCATCCTCAACCTGCACCCACCTGCTTGGGCATTCCTTGACCACTTCATCCACTTACATGGCTTGGAAGAGGTCTCTTATGGGAACTTCCTTTATTCAGTGGGCACTAGCCCAATACGATGCCTTGCCCTTTTCCCAGAATTGTATAGCAGGTTTGTGTAACATCCTTGAGCTATTGATTGATCTATTAGGGGTTTTATGCATATGTTTATTAATATGGATGATGAAATGGGATTGACATTGCTATGATCCCTGTGACTGATCAGCCCATGGAGGGTGTAGCTTTTCATGTGCAAGACCATGTCTGATGGACAGGTACCATCTTGGACCGGTACACATGGGGAGATGATCGGTTTGGACCTCCATGGAGATAAAGATCCCATTAGGTGGATGTTGAGACCCCATCAAGGGGAGATATAGGATGGAGATGGATCTAGAGCATTACAGCAGAAGAGAAGAGGACGTTCCACCAGAGGCACCCCGATAGAGCTTGACCTAGGGGTATGACCCTTTATTGGTGGAACGTTGGCCTTTGGAGGCCCAGGACGTCACCACCTTGACCATGACGTCACCTAGCATCATGGATGTTTGGGGCAGGCATATTAGGCAGCAGTGGCACGTGTGGCAGGTTGGAGAACCCAAGGAGGGATAATGTTTTTGTCCAGGATGCCCCATATGCCCAAAAAGGGGCTAATGTCCCCCTTGGAGGGGCTTTTACTCTCTTTTCAGCTTTATTTAGGATTTAATTTGACAATTTAATGTAAAAATAGTATGATTTGATATTTTGTCCTTGTCGGCCTTTTACCTGACCTAAAATGTAAAATTAGGTCAAGGTTTTGTATCAATGAGAGATTTTCACTCTCATTTTTATCACTACTCATTCACTCCATAAGGAGGTATGAAATTTGTGCCCTATCCTGGGTATTTGGATGATTTGGTGAGGCACACTTGTTGAAGGAAGATATTTTTTGGCATCTCTTGGTGGAAGGTGTTACAACTAGGGTTTGCATGTTATTTCATGGTGATATGTAAGTGTTTTTTCTGCAAAACTTCTTAAATGAATGGTTGTAGTATTATTATCTTGCATATGTTTATAATTTACTTAATAAAACCCTAGGTGACAAGCACACAAGTAGGTGCTTGTCTCATGTTCCCATTGAGAGAAATTTTCAGTTATTGAGGAAGAAAAAGAGAGCCTAACCATTGCTACACTCCTTTCTCTTCCTCCCTTTTGCTAGCTGTACCATCTAGAACTCAAGAGGAAGAAGACATCCTAGGCCTATGTTATCTATACAGAGGGTCGTTTTTTTTTAGGGTTTGATTAAAGAGCCTTGTTGTAACAACACTCTCCCTCATTAGACTTTCTTGTCTTGATTTTGTGCTTCATTGAGCTATCCATTTTCCATCCAAGGAAGGAGGAGATAACACGAGGCCTTGTCATAGCAACACTGGAGTGAGCCTCTCTCCCCTAGGGTTTTGTTTCTTGAGGCCCTGCCATAGTAGCACTTCAGAACTCTTCCCTCTATTCCTTAGCCATCCTCCCTCAACCCTTACGTCCTCCACTAAATTGACTCCATTTTACCCTAAAGGAACTGATCTAAATTCTTTGAGTGTTGAAGTGAATTTGATCACAACACTCTCAAAACCTTGAATTAAAACCCTAATTTCACTAACCCTAGCCTAGACTAACCTACTAACCCTAAGTGCTGATGTCATCCTTGGCTATTATATCATTGATGCAGCAACATTTTGTCTTTTGAGAAATTGGATGGTGATCTAAGGCATTTATTAGATGATGTGTTGATTGGTTACATTGAACTCCATATTGTCCTAATATTTATTGGTGAAGTGACATTATAAACATTAACTTTGTCAATATTTATTGCCATATTGCTTATATATTTATCAGATAGTCTTATGAAGTACTAATCCATTCAATAACTTGCACATATCAGTTTGTTGTTGCTTTGTTCCAGGAAGGTATACTTCTTTGGGGGTTTTACTTCTTAAATTGGCCTTTGGTCGGACTATTTGTTTGGGTGGTGACTTGTGAAGGGGGTAAATCTTATCTTTGTCTTATTAGCCTCTTGCCTCTTCAAAACCCCAGGTCACCAGGGACGTCTCCCCTGGGCCTAACCTCCCTAAAGAGAAAGAACCATCCCATTGTGGTGACATTGGGTGGGATTGGTTCATGTTACTCTAGTTTGGCCTTCTATCTTATACCCTTTTATCCTAGCTAAAAACTACATGATAAAAAAGACAAAGGGGCAATTGATGAGGATGAAAAAATAACGCATGTTGAAAACACCAAAGTCCCTAAAGCTCCTGCACAAGAATAAAAAGTAAGTTTCCCTCCTCTCCAAGATTTGGGTAATTGTCTACTTTATGATTTGGAAAAGAGGAGAAAATGGGTGAGATTTTGAATGTTTCGAACCCTCCATGTTATGATACTGATACTGACATAGATAATTTTGATGATTTCATACATGTTGGGAGACATAGGAAGAATGCAATTGGTTATGATATGGATCCCATCTATGACATAAAGAGTCATCTCCAAGTGTTTCCTTTGCAATTATCACAACAAGCTCTTGACCAGTGGCAACAAGGAGATGAGATTTTTACCGATGCTCCCCAAACACCCAAGGTTGACCAAGTAAAGTATTTTCCTAATGATTCTCGGTCTTACCTTGAAGCCTTTGATGAGTACTCCTCCAAGCACTTAGATTTACCCTATGAAGATGACTATCAACCACCACTACACTCAGATTTTGATAGGAGTAAGAATATTGTTAGCCTAAAGAAGGATTCTCATGACCTTTTTCCCCAACCACCTCTTATTGCATTACCTTCTTGTGTCATTAAAGGTGTAGTTGGAAATTATATATTTTATATTGAGTTTCCTCTGAAGCAAACCCGAGAATCCAAGGGTTGGTTGAAAACTACAGATTTGATTCTATCTTCTCAGTGTTTCAACCTTCCCTTAAGAGTTTTCCAGTCCTCTGCTAGATCTTTGTCGATCCCTTCCGGAGCTCTAGAGTGTTAAGACGTCCTAGGTGACCAGTTTACCAGCCCTCAAAGTCAGTGTTCTAAACCTTGGACTTTTCATGACCCCTTCCAGAGGTGGATTGGGTGCTCTCCTCAGATATGGACTTCGAAAGATTTTATCCCTCCCACCCACCTCCATGAGTTAGACTTTATGATTTCCGAAGCTATGATATATTCTCTAACCCATGTAATTTTTGTTCTTGATTTTTCATTGTTCTGGTTTATGATGAAGCACAAAGGCAAGTATTGTGGGACACTGTTGGATTGGCTTTATTGGCTGTTTGACTACAACATCTAGCAAATAGGTAAGTACAGGTAAGTTGTTTGCTTCATATTTATTGATTACTTTATTTTAGTATATATATATATATGTGTGTGTGTGTGTGTGTGTGTATGTTGGGGTGGAATTACCACTCCATTTTGTTACTAATGCTTCTTTCAAGATCAAGAAGGTCTGCAAGTTATGCCAAAGATGGTGAGTTTCTCATGTGCTCTACGGTGAGCACATGTCCCCGAGTTGGAGCCGGATGTTATCCCCACTTTTCAGGGATAACTAGGAGATCATGTCTCAAGGCGCACACATCCTAGACATGGAGTATTGAGAGAAGGATTGACCTGAGCATGGCCCTAGAGGGCCCACCTTTTCTTCTTCCATTGTCTTTATCTTGTTAACAACAACAACAACCATCACCATCAGTTGGGTCTTGTATCAAAAGAGGTTCTTGCTTCATGAGGTAATTAGTCCATGTATCATTGTATGTGTTGCATTTGATCGTTAAAACCTTTAAATGTATGAATCTGATTCCTTTTATTTCTAACGACTGCTTGATTCTTACATTTTCCCACTTGACCATGTTTGGGGGGATTGATAGGGTGCCCTAGCAAGCCTGTATCTGTAGGTTTTGGTTTGCCACTGGGGGGATTTCTAAAAATCCATCGTCTGCTCCCATCATAGCACTACTTCTTCATCTTACTTCCCGCTCACTTATCCCTTTCCCCTTGTCTGGGAATTGGTTTGACCTATTTTCAGGATTGCACCTTACCTCGTGGGAAGAAGGGGCTAAAGGCGCAAAAGGTAAAAGAAAGCTGGTAAAATTTAGAATCCTAAGAATAAAACCTCGAGATGCTTTGCCCAGGGATCCCCGAGAAAGCAATAAAAGGCTTCTCAGCAAGAAAAAAGAGGGACACGGAAAAATAATAAAACAAGACCTAGTGAGAGGATAGGGGGTCTCATCACGAGCCAGCCTATTAGGACCATGGGTACCTAGCAGTATGGCATTGCCACCAGCTGGTTACCATGCTAGGGCAGTGACTCTTGGTTACATGGCCAAGAGAAAGGGGGTCTCATTACGAGCCAACCTTCTCATATATGTGAAAGTACTTGTGGGTAACACTGTCAGCTCTGGTCACCATGCCAAGGCAATGTCCCCTGATTAGCTCTTGAATAAAAAAGAAAAAAAAGAATAAAGGCAGGAATGGGCTTGGAAAAAATGCATCCGTGACAGGTACAACTCGCCTTCTACAAAGGCACCCACATGCAACACTTTTTCATCCTTGGCCTTTACTACACCCACATGCTTGGACATCCCCTAACCACATAGCCCACTTACATGGCTTGGATGAGGTCTTTTTGGGAACTTTCCTTTTCCTGTGGACACTAGCCCAATAGGATGCCTTGTATCTTTCTCTAGACTTGTATAGCAGGCTTGTGTAACATCTTTGAGCTATTGATTGATGTATTAGGGATTTTGTGCATATGTTTAATAATATTGATGATGATATGTGATTGACATTGTTATGATCCCTGTGATTGATGAGCCCATGGAGGGCGTAGCCTTTGATGTGCAGGACCATGCCTAACGGACAAGTACCATTTGGACTAGTACACATGGGGAGATGATCAGTTCAAACCTCCATGGGGCTGAAGAGCCCACCAGATGGATTTTGAGACCCCATTAGGGGGTAAAGATAGGACATAGGTTGATTAGAGGCTTTGCATCGAAGAAGAAGAGGACATTCCACCAGAGGCACCCCGACACAATTGTACCTAGGGGGATTGACCCATTTTCAATGGGACGTTAGTTCTAGATGGTCTAGGATGTCACTAGGAGGATTATGACATCATCATGAGTATGTTGGCATATGGACAGGGCAGTTGGCACGTGTGGCATCTTGGAGGAGCCCAAAAAGGGATATTGTCTTGCTTCAGGAGGCTGCACTTTCCCTGATAGGGGCTAGCGTCACCCTAGAAAGGGGTGACGTCTTACCTTTCAGCTTGATTTAGGGTTTTAACTTGACAATTTAATGTAAAAACAATATGATTTGATATTATGGCCTTGTTGGCCTTTTTACCTGACCTAAATGTAAAATTAGGTCAAGGTTTTGAATAAATGGGAGATTTTAACTCTCATTTTTTCATCATCAATCACTCACCACTTGGTGAGGTCTGAAATTTTCACCCTATCTTGGGATATTAGCTGATTTAAGGAGGCGCACTTGTTGAAGGAAGACATTTTTTGGCATATTTTGGCATTTCTCTTGAAGGAAGGTGTTACAACTAGGGTTTGCATGGTTATTTCTTGATGAATTGTAAGTATTTTTCTGCAAAACTTCTTGAATGAATGGTTGTAGTATAATCTCTTGCATATGTTTATGAATTTTTCTTAATCAAAACCCTAGGTGACAAGCACACAAGTAGGTCCTTGTCTCATGTCCCCTGATAGAGAAATTTTTAGCCATTAAAGAAGAAAAAGAGAGCCTAGTCATAGCTACACTCCTTTTTCTCTCTCTCCTTTGCTAGCTGTACCATTTAGAATTCAAGAGGAAGAAGACGTACCAAGCCTAGGTTATCTACACTTAGGGTCATTTTTATTTTAGGGTTTGATGAAAGGGCCTTGTTGTAGAAACACTCTCCCTCATTAAGCCTTCTTGTCTTGATTTTGTGCTTCATTTGAGCTAGCCATTTTTCCAAGTTGACCTAAGGAAGGAGGAGAGAACATGAGGCCTTGTTGTAGCAACACCAGAGTGAGCCTCTCTCCCCTAAGGTTTTGATTTTGAGGCCTTGCCTTAGCAACACCTCAAAACATCTCCCTCTTGTCCTTAGTCTTTGTTTCCTTCAACTCTTGCATCCTTCATTGTTGACTCCATTAAAACCTAAGGCACTGATCCTAAGACCTCAAGCGTTGAAGTAGAATTTGATCTAAATACTCTCAAACACTTTGAATTTCTAACCCTATCCTAGACTAACCTACTAACCCTAGTTTCTGATGTCATTATTGATTATTTCATCTTTAATGCATCAACATTTTGTTTTAAGAGAAATTGAATGATGGTTTAAGAATTAATTGAATAAGGTGTTGATTGGTTACATTGAATGCTACATTGTTCCAATATTTATTGGTGAAGTGTTATAACTTTTCATTGATATTGATAAACATTGACTTTGTCAACATTTATTGCTAATTTATTTTATCATATAGTCTTATGAAGTACTAACCCATTGAAATAGCTTGCACACATCAATTTGTTGTTGCTTTGTTCCAGGCATGTACACTTCTTTGCGGGTTTTACTTCTTAAATTGGCCTTTCGCCAGACTAACTGTTTGGGTGGTGACTTGTGAAGGGGGGAAATCTTATCTTGGTTTTATTATCCTTTTGCCTCTTCAAAACCCCAGGTCACCCGGGACGTCTCCCCTGGGCCTAACCTCCCTAAAAAGAAAGAACCATCCCATTGTGGTGACATTGGGTGGGATTGGTTCCTGTTACGCTAGTTTGGCCTCCTATCTTATAGCCTTTTATCAAAGCTGCAAACTATGCGATAACAAGACCTAAAACTACTTTTGATTGGGTAATAAATCATCTTCCTCTATTGTAAGGAAACATGTTAATGACCCAAGACCCAGAGGCATCCAATAGGAGAGAAAATCTACCCACTTGCGGACCACCAAGAGGTTATTTCAAGTGACATGCGTTTCCTTGAATAATGGTGACGATTCAACCCAGATTCATGGATAATAGCCAATGATGGTTATCCTCACTATCAGTTCATGACTAAGTTATGATAGGTTTTACACCTCCATAAGAGAAATAAAAGAAGTTCAAAATACATGGCCTAGATAACATTTTGACAATGCTTCGGCAATGTTTAGTTTTTTTTTTCCTTAAAATGTGTCATCCTTGATTATGGGGCCTGACCCTAGGAAAATCAAGAGAGTCGAACATGTGACCAACAATAGACACGAAACCTCACTATCTAGCTCTAGACCAATTAAACTAAAGTTATAAAACAATCGAACTAACCCTAAAAAAAATTCCTTTAACCATCCACTAAATATAGTTTTCACATTTACAAAATCAAAGGGATTATGATATATATGGCCTTTTTAATTCTCAAAGGAGTTAAGAAAATTTACTAAAGTAAAAAAATAAATTCAATATCTAAAACTACTGCAATAAAATGTTTTTTCTTCAAGTCAAGTGAAGTTTACCATGAAGAGTGTAATTTGGACATCACACAGGCAATCTTGATTTTAAATGTTGAGATAAAATAAATGACTTTATGTCTCTGGTTTTTGTATGTTTCATTTACTATTAGAAACAAAATTGATGGCTTTGATGGTGAATCTCCATTATCGTTAACATAAATGTAAAATGCGATCACAAAAATTTCATAGTTAAGATGGTTATCAATTTTTGAAATTGGCCTCTCTATGTACTATGAAATCTAATCAAGATGACCTCATGATATTTCTGCACATGTTTATTATCAGATGATGCATGCAGAAGGTGACATATTTGGTCATTAGATGATGCATGGAGAAGGTGACATGTTTGGTCATCTTGTTACACTAGGATACCAAGTTTTACATGTTAAAGTTTGGCGATTTCAATTTCTAAATGGTAGACTATACAATTTAACACATCAATTTATATGAAATTTCCTTTCTCTATTTGTAATGGCCCCGTCGTTACGAATACAAGCGATGCCATGTGAAAGAAAAAAAATTATTTGAAGCAGGACGACAACAATGACATCAATGACCTAGCATACTAGCACATCATGTAACCAGATGAAACATGCAATAATCAAAGGGAAACAACGACTAACCACCCAACACAAGGAAGTTGATGCCCACATTGGAAGGCACCAAATCCAAGGCCTAGTCAACATACGCCCTTAACGATCATGCATGCAATGACCCAATCATAAGGAATCATGCTACCAATTGGTGGAAAGCGTGATTGTAACTAAGGTGCAACATAACCCAAGAAACCTTAAATCATGACACGATCCAAATGCCATAAGTCCAACTTAAACTGTCAACACTAGGTGCAAACGATAAAAGAAGCACATAACAACCTACTGGAATGACGCAGGATAACTATGTTCGATACATTTTAGATTGTGCAAAGAACTAGATAGCCTTCTTGTTTCTTACCATGTAGTCACTTGAGGACTGATGATAGATAACCATCCGCCATTAAAATCCAACCCGAAGTATAATATACATGTCAATCCACTAACATACACGCGTATAACCCAATAAAATCACACAACTCAAAACATTAAACATCAATTTACACATAACTTGTGTGTGCAGCCATTGCCCAAAGAACGATCGTCCTTTAAGATAAAGGAATTTATATTTTTCAAAAACAAACTAAATTCATTTATTGAGTGACATTTGATTAAAATATGTTCAATTATCCCTAAGATTTATCCCTTAGAAATTGATTATAATATATAATCAATTGAAAAAGTGTGTAGTTTTTAAGCCTCAACAAAACTTTATACAATAAAAGGAATAATGATGGTGTTGACCGAGAAGAAATTCATGGACTTCAATCATCAATTATAGCAGAGGATATTGAGCATCATCTGTACACAGCAACTACGGAGATCCCGACCTGTTGATGAGGACATCTGGGGAGACGAGGCTCAGTAACTTCTTGTTGTGGTAGCCATGTTTTCGTTCCTCTACGTGACACCCATTTTGTGTCTTGAGTTTACATTCCGACAATTTATGAAGTCCATTCTCCAATATCATAAGCGTATCCTTTTATCCAGCAAAAGAAAAGGCTTGATTCTTCTGCAAATTCAAAGTAAAGTACCCTCAATAGTTGCACAAGTTAAGTAGAGTAAATAATTTCCATCACTGGTGTGGTTCATTGAATGGTTCCTCTAGCTATAGATTTAATTGACAGTGCAGGTAGATTAAATCTCAATAAAAAGGTAGTATCATTCAAAATTTTTTGATGTAGTGTTATTCTATTTCTTTGTAAGTCGAAATCCTTTATCAAGAAAGAGGTGTAAATAACGCTTGGCAGATATAGTTGAGCAACCCTATTTACAACCAAATTTAAAACCGCACAACACGCAGTGGGGCAGCAACTTAATTAGTGAGAAGGTTTGCACGAATCCTAAGCAATTGTTAAATGACCTTTAAATGGAAACTGTAACCAGTTAAGAATCCTCAAATAGAAATCTTCTCTCTTGTTAAGAAGACTACATTAGTCACAAAATCAGTAAAATGAATTTAAATCAAGGGTTAGGTAACCGCTCCATCGCTCCACTTGAATTGATGTTTATCAATGCCAATCCAACCAATCTCTATTCATGCCAATATATTCAATGCCAAGAAAATTGTCAGACTTAATATCATTTTCAATAAGTAATTAAATAGTAAGTAGCACAGCATCATTGTCATCGGGAATGGAATAGTTGTAAGCCAAACATAATTGTTGTATAAAATAGAGTGTTGATATCTTCATTGTCAATTAATGAATTCGATGTCATTTTCTATTATAATATCGTTGTCAATAGAATAGCTATCAACAACATTAGTTTATTGTCCTGATTGTTATTGTTACTACAATGGTTGCCATAATAAATGTAAAATCGTTGGATAAATTTACACTGATAGTAACACAAGGTGTTTATATACCTTAATGGAATTTAAAAACTCTACGGAATTATTCGATGCCTGTATTCGCTATGTAAAAACTCTATCAAATTAATACATTTATTTTAATCACAGCATAATAATTCGCAGTGTAAAAAAAAAAACATAACTACAATCACATGGGTATAAAAAATTCCCCTTCAAGCCAATCCAGTCAATGCGAATCAATGCAATCCACGTTGTGGTAAGGTTTGGGTGAAATGTAGACAATAACATGGCAACTTGCAACCAATTACATTTGAAAATCACATTGAAATTTTCACCCAAAGCAAAGTAAAATAATGTAAATTCATAGTCAATGGAACAGTAAAAATCGCAGTGTAAGATTCGCCATCAATGTAATAAATTGCAGAGGAAATTCGCAGGCCAGGTGTAGTGGAAATGCAAGGTAATTTTTTCCATCAAAAGATATTAAATTGCAGAGGAAATTCGGGGCAGGGTGGAATGCTTGCATGGACAAGGATAACAATGTGCAGAGGTATTCAAACGCAAGAAGGCACCAGACAAAATATCAACAAAGAACAATCAACAGGGTAGATGAATGGGCATACACATCATTTGCTCATCATCCACGCACAGAAAATAAGGGCATTAGGATCTATAGGCCTATTAACACCGAAGTGATGACCATCGATCCGGCTCCTTGCCGACTGCTCAAGCATGGACTGACAAACTAGGGATGAGGACCAAGTAAAGGCACAAATCTTCACAACAAATCAATAAAACCAATAGGACAGTCACAACATTCAGGGATCAAATGCCAAGGGAATCTAGTCAAGCAGCGAGCTTAAGGCTATGGGGAAATTAAGTTCTTAATTAAAATGCTAAGTCAAACACCTTCTATACATAGTTAAGATTACATAAATGAAAGCGTAAGGTCATAATAATCTACCAAGAAAAATAAAAGTAAGTGTATCGTAGCCCAAGTCATCCGCTCTAAGTTGTTGTCCCACGTGCTCAGTGCAGCTCCTACTTGCTAACTGATGAGACTTCATTGGTACCTCCCAGCCAACGCTAGGGGTAATATTATTCCCTCTTAGCCCCTCGAGTCGCAAAGGGGCTATGCACACTAAACCAGACAATAACTAGCTCCCATCTTGCCTCGCAAGGCCGAGATACCACTCCTCACCGAGCTCGGTATCCCAACTCCCACAAGCTAAGTCAGTCAAGTCTAAAATTCTGCAGTGTAACATTACGCATAACAGCGAAGATCCATCCTTCTCCTCCTCCCTCCTTTATATAGAATTTCTAAGTCACTTCCTTCCCAAATTCCCATTTTATTTATTGTTCAATAATTTAATTATGAAAAATCCTCCCCGTACATGTGTCACCCATCCCCTTCATTGGACCAGAAATTAATTTCATTAATTATTTAATTACTCAAATTTCCCTCACCCACCTAAAATCATTCCTAGAATCGCTCCTAGGTGTCCCCATATTCCCTTACACAATTTAATGACTTTCCCCCTTACTAATTTACTAGTTGAGTTCAATTTAGAAAGTTCTTAAGGACAAGATTCCTTACTAAGTTGGTCATTCTACTTTTCCCTTATGTTTCCCCTTTTCTTTACGTTTCCCCCTTTTCCCCTTAGTTTCCTAATTATTTTAAATTTCCCTCTTTCCCTTTTTATATAAATTCAAATTAGTAAGTGTAGAAAATTATTTTTTTCCCCTTTTTCTTTTTAATTAATAAATTTTAATTAGCATTGTAACAAAACAATTATTTCCCTTTTAAAATTTTAAATCCCTCAATAATTTGATTTTAATAATTTAATCAAGTTTCTTACCCCCTTTTCCTCACATGTTTAATGATGATTATTATTATTTTTATCTTTTTACCACAAGTATTACTTTAGACCTAGATTTTAATTTTTGAGGTTGGGCGACATTTTATTAGGGAAATTGTTTTTAAATCTTTCTTATCACATTATTCATTCTAAGGTCATCTAGGTTTATTCTCTTATTAGTTAACAACACGACGTTCCCTTCAAGACGCACTAGGTGCTCCAAAGGTGCCACTCACCTCATTTTTTTTCCCTTCCATGACATGCCCTTCAGGATGTACTATGTGCTCCAAGGGTGCCACTCACCTCTTTCCTTTTTTCTTGCACGACGTGCCTTCAGGACGCACTACGTGCTCCAAGGGTACTACTCACCTCTTGACTGACTTGGTAGACATAAAAAACCCATGGAGTCAATACTCCACTAGGTGATCTCTTGGGAGACTAAGGGCCTCTAACGAATTAGGCCCCTGCCTTATTGCACACCCCTTAGAATCATCGTGAGTGATTGTCATAGTCTGCCCTCACGACATCGTGGGTCTTCTCGAACTAGATAGTCATTAACCTATAGTTCGAGCCATGGCGAGAGTGCTAGTAGGTTGTGGCAAGGATGTTGTCCACACCTCTCCCTCAACGTCACTTGCAGTCGTGCGTGACCCCTCTACTCCACATGTGACTCTGGTTAGCAAGATATCGTCAGCCTGCATCATCAATGAATCATGTCAAAAATGATATCCATAATCATAACATCTAATCATATGCACATATGTCATATATACAACAATAAAACCCAATAGTCCACTCCTTGACTCGATCCGGAGTCCAAGGGTTTCATCGATGCCTCTGCATCCTCGAGGTCCAAAATCCTGCACACTTAGGAGAAATGATTCAATATCACCTGTCTAATTTAATACAACAAAATAACATATAATCACATCCTCAATGCCTCATAATCATAATCAATGACCAATAGTATAATAATCTGGATTACTTGCAAGCAAGTGTCCACAAAGAATAAGTTCGCGCAGTGTGTGCAAGAGCGGGTTGTTACATACACCACCTATTGGTCTAAAATTCATTCTGAAGTTTCACAGCATATGAGTGTCAAAAAAATGTGTATCACAGTATCATAAGTCTCTCTATTAAACACAAAAAAAAGGAATTGTTGGCGCATATCATATGCGTCCTCCCAGGTACTCGACTGCGGACTATAGTCGTCCCACTGGACCTTGACCTGATCTACTATTCGACACCGCCACTGTCGATTGCAATGATCCAGGATGAGGATCCGACACCTGCAAGGTGCTCAAGTCAAAACATGTGTAGGATCACTAATCATAATGTCTCAAATAGAGACGTGAAGGACATTGTGTATACACCTCAAGAATCAGGCAAGGCTAGTCAATAGGCCATGAGACTCTCCTTTCCACAATCTTGTAGATTACCATGAACCTAGGAGATATTTTATCCCCTTTTCCCAACTTGATCAAACTCTTATGCGGCTTCAACCACAATAATACTCAATCGCCATATCGTAACTATGGTCGACACAATGCGCATCGACATAACTCTTCTACCGATCTTGCGCTCCCTTGATCCTTTGTATTATAGTTTTCATTTAAACTTCCATTTATTGAATTGCTTCCGATCCCACCAGCACCTTATCCTCAAGTCGATCCCAACATAAAGGCATCTGACACGGTCTCCCATAAAGGAACTCGAAGGCACCATCTTAATGGTGCTTTGGTAACTATTGTTATAAGCAAATTCTACCAGTGCCAAGAATTCTTCCCAACACTTATGTTGGTCCATCACGTACATGTGCAACATTTCTTCAAAGGTCTATTTCATTCGTTCAGTCTGTCCATCATTATCCGGGTGATACGCAGTACTAAACTTAAGTTGGGTTCCCAAGGCCTCTTGCAAACTAGTCCATAATAGTCTAGTAAACATCGATCCTCGATCAGATATAATCCTCTTAGGAATTCCATGCAGCCTCACTATATCACTGATGAAAACTCTAGCTATGTCAGGTGCCTGATACATTGTACGTATAGGAATAAAATGAGCACTCTTCGTCAGAGTGTCGACTACCACGAAAATAGAGTCATGTCTCCTTGCCATCAGTGGAAATCCAACAATAAATTCCATTGAAATAACCTCCCATTTCAATTCCAGAATAGCGTGTGGTTGTAGTAATCCTGTTGGATGTCTATGTTCAGCCTTTACCTGCTGACATCCTTGACATCTAGCCACATAGTTGACTATGTATGCCTTCATTCCTTTCCAAAGGAATAAGGGTTTAAGGTCTGCCCTCATCTTCGTGACCCCTGGTTGAGCCATGTACACTGTTATGTGAGACTTGTTTAGGATCAAACTCCTCAACTCATCACTCAATAGTACGTAAATCCAATTTTTAAACCTCAATAGTCCACCATCGTCAAATGTAAATATTTCAAAAATTGGTACCATCATTGTGTTTTGTCCGATAAAATCCTGGACCTCTTTGTACAAATCATCGTCGCATTGTAAAGTTAGAATCTTTTCACGTAGATTTGTCTAAGCAGCAATGCCGAAAAGATGCATGGTCTCTGACTCAATGCATCTACCACTCGGTTCATTGTTCCTTTTATGTAAGTAATGTCGAAATTGTAATCGCTAAGAAATTTTGACCAATGTTGTTATCGCGCATACAGGTCGCTCTACGTAAAGATGTGTTGTAGTCCACAGTGGTCCGTCTTTATTTCAAATTTTCGTCCAAAAAAGTAGTGTATCCAAACCTTCAAGGCATATACAATGGCTAACAACTCCAAATCGTGCATCACATAGTTCTCCTCATGCCTTCTCAGTTTCCTCAAGATGTAAGCGATCACTCGACCATCTTGCATCAAGACCCCGCCTAAGCCTTACTTGGATGCGTCAGTGCATACCAAGAATTCTGCATCCATGTCAGGGACCTTTAGTATTGGTGTCATTGTCAACAACTCCTTGAGCCTCTGAAATGCTTCCGCGCATTTCTCGGTCCAAACAAAAAAAAAATTCTTCTTCTGCAATTCCATGATTGGATTTTCTATCTTCGAAAATACCTCGATGAACCGTCGATAGTAACCTACTAAACCCATGAAGCTACTCACTTGCGGTACATTCGTTGGCGCAGGCCATTCCATAATAACCTCGACCTTTTTTGGATCCATGGTGATACCTTTGCCCGAGATGACATGCCCCAAGTAGTGAATATTCAATTGATAAAATGATCATTTGGACAACTTCTCGTACAATTTATGCTCTCCCAGACACTGTAGTACCAAGAGCAGGTGCTCTTCATGCTCCTCCACCGTCCGAGAGTAAATCAAAATATCTTCAATGAATACTTGGATGAACTTGTCCAAGTACTCGTGGAACACCCTGTTCATCAAACTCATAAATACCCATGGGGCGTTTGTCAGTCCAAATGGTAAAACAGTAAACTCATAATGTCCAAACCTCATCTTAAAGGCAGTCTTAGGGACGTCATCCTCCTTGATCCGTAACTGGTGATACCTTGATTGCAAATCGATCTTTGAAAACACTGTCACACCCTTCATCTGATCGAACAAATCATTGATCCTCGGCAACAGATATTGATTCTTGATCATTGCCTTGTTCAATTGATGGTAGTCAATGCAGAGTCTCCATGACCCATCCTTATTTCCTATGAAATAACAGGCGCACCCCATGGTGACACCCTCAGACGTATAATTCCCAGGTCCAAGAACTCCTTCAGTTGCATTCTCAACTCCTGTAACTCCTGGGTCGACATCCGATTAGGTGTTCTTGCTATCGATTTAGCCCCCAATTCTAGTTCTATGGTAAACTCTAATGCCCTCTCTAGCGGAATCCCAGGTAACTCCTTTGGGAAGACGCCCACAACTCTCTCACCACGGGAACGTGTTCTAGACCTCCTACTACTCCCTTCTCATTTAATGCAAGGATCGCATAAAGCTTACATCCCTTGCGCATGCTCTTCCATAACTGTAAGGAAGAGATAAAACTCAGTGAGACTCCCTGGTTCTGACCTACAATCATGCATCTCTGTCCCTCATCATCGAACAAGCTCAATTATTTCATATTACATTTGAGTATCGGCTCATGCAACTCCAACTAGTCCATATCGATCACGATGTCATAAGTTCCTAAGATCGTGATGTACAAGTTGGCCCTGGTGACAAACTCTCCTAGGTTAAGGGTACAGCTCATAACCTTTCCTCCAACCTTTTGTTTGGCTCCCGAAGCCATCTCTACAAATATAAACTCATCATGTTCAACTTCCTTTACCTTAATTATCCTTGGCATTGCCACACTAATGAAACTCTCTATAGCACAAGAATCTATAGAAATTACTAAAGGTCTGGTCAACGATGACACCTGACGTTTCGAGCACAGTCGATTGGTGCTCTTTCTGGAGGTTATCCACCACTACATGAATCCGATGGGCCTTTCAAAAATCTCCCATGGTAGTGGGTCCGGATGATCCAGCTGCTCTAGTCCTCTTTACTAGGCAGTCGCTCTGGAAATGTGGCTCTCCACATTCCAACACACTTTCTTTGGTCCAATATCCCTGGTACCCAAAGTAGAAGTTGAATCATAACATTAAGGCCCAACGCAAACTTTTTGACCTTAAGTTTCTTGGTAATTAGGTATGAATCATACCGAATTAGCTCCAAAAACGGGCCTCATACTCAGGCACCATACAACCATCATGTCACAAGGAATTGAACTCATTGGGCCAACACTCAATGAATCCCTCTTAAAGATACCTCTCCTGGAACCATTCCTCGAACAATTCTAATGACATGTCTTTGACGACCATGTTCAAAAGGGGCAGGAGCGTCTTCCATTATAGAAGAGCACTCCCCTTCCATGGAAACATCACCATGTGGACCTTCAAGTAGGAGGTCGTAACCACAAAGAATGAAGCACAATGTTGTGCACTCTAGCCATGCCTCGATGACTCAACTATCCACGGTGCTCGTATACTTTAGAACTCATACCTCTCGAGTTCTTGGTGAATGCTAAAGGTACTAGCTAGGGGGCGTTGTGGACCCTCAGGGGTAGAGGTGCCCTGGCCTCATCTCAGTATCGATGGTGAGTCAAGGCCCTTTGACATTACCTGGAAGGGCCTTGTCAGACCATCATCATCCCTTAAAAAAAGCAAATCCATCCCAAGGATTTGTTATTCCCCATGGGAGTTCAACTCCGAGGGTGTGGGAACTTCTGGAGCCATCGCACCTCCTTCCACAGCACCACGTTGCAAACCTCTAAGGTGTCCTCTGAATACAATCACCACATGGACACGTTAAGGTTTTTAACTAATGAAAGGGTTAATAATCACGGGTTTAATGCAGTGGAAATCTTGGCGATCCACAGTCACAGGGTTGAACCCGCTCTGGTACCATATGTAACGACCCTGTCATTACGACTACAAGTGACACCATGCGAAAGAAATTTGTTTATTTTAAGCAGGACATCAACAACGACATCAATGACCTAGAATACTATCACATCATGTAATCGGTCAAAACATGAAATAATCAAAGGGCTACAATGGATAACCACGCGACACATGGAAGTTGACGCCCACATCAGAAGGCACCAGATCCAAGGCCTAGTCAACAGGCACCCTTAACGATCATGTGCACAATGACCCAATAATGAGGAATCATGATACCAACTGGTGGCAAGCGTGATTGTAACTAAGGCGCAACATAACCCAAGAAATCTTAAATCGCGACACAATACAAATGCCAAAGTCCAACTTAAACTGTCAACACTAGGCACAGACGATAAACAAAGCACACATCAACCCACTGGAATGACGCAGGATAACTATGTTCGATACATTTTAGATTGTGCAAAGAACTAGATGGCCTTCTTGTTTCTTACCATGCAGTCACTTGAGGTCTGACAATATAGATAACCATCTACCATTAAAATCCAACCCCAACATACGCACGTATAACCCAATAAAAGCACACAACTCAAAATATCAAAAATCAATTTACACATAACTTGTGTGTGCAGCCATTGCCCAAAGAAGGATCATCCTTTAAGATAAAGGAATTTATATTTTTCAAAAACAAACTAAATTCATTTATTGGGTGACATTTGATTAAAATATGTTCAATTATCCATAAGAATTATCCCTTAGCAATTGATTATAATATATAATCAATTGAAAAAGTGTGTAGTTTTAAATCCTTAGCAAAAATTTATACAATAAAAGGACTGATGATGGTGCAGACCAAGAAGAAATTCATGGACTTCAATCATCAATTAGAGTAGAGGAGATTGAGCATCATCTGTACACAACAACTACAGATATCTTGATCTGTTGATGAGGACATCCATGGAGACGAGGCTCCGTAATTTCCTATTGTGGCAGCCGTATTTTCGTTCCTCTACATGACACCCATTTTGTGGCCTGAGTTTACACTCCGAAAATTTTTGAAGGCTATTCTCCAATATCATAAGCGTATCCTTTTATATAGCAAAAGAAAAGGCTTGTTTCTCTTGCAAATTCAAAGTAAAGTACCCTCAATAGTTTCACAAGTTAAGTAGAGTAAATAATTGTCATCACTGGTGCGGTTCAGTGAATGGTTCCTCTAGCTATAGATTTAATTGATAATGCAGGTAGATTAAGTCTTAATAAAAAGATAGTATCGTTCCAATTTTTTTGGTGTAGTGTTATTCTATTTCTTTGTAAGTCAAAATCCTTTATCACGCAAGAGGTGTAAATAATGCTTGACAGAGATAGTTGAGAAACCCTTTTTACAACCAAATTTAAAACCACACAACACACAGTGGGGAAACAACTTAATTAGTGAGAAGGGTTGCACGAATCCTAAGAAACTATTAAATGACCTTTAAATGGAAACTGTAACCAATTAAGAATCCTCAAATAGAAATCTGCTCTCTCGTTAAGAAGACTACATTAGTCATGAAATCGGTAAAATGAATTTCAATCAAGGGCTAGGTAACTACTCCATCACTCCACTCGAATTGATGTTTATCAATGCCAATCCAACCAATATCTATTCATGCCAATATATTCAATGCCAAGAAAATCGTCAGACTTTATATCGTTGTCAATAAGTAATTAAATAGGAAATAGCACAACATCGTTGTCATTGTGAATGGAATAGTTGTAACCAAACATAATTGTTATCTAAAATAGAGTGTTGATATCTTCACTATCAATTAATGAATTCGATGTCATTTTCTATTATAATATCATTGTTAATAGAATAGTTATCAACAACATTAGTTTTTTGTCCCGATTGTTATTGTTACTACAATGGTTTCCATAGTAAATGTAAAATCGCTAGATATATTTACACTGTCAGTAACACACGGTGTTTAAATACCTTAATGGAATTTTAAAACTCTACGGAATTATTCGATGCCTGTATTTGCTGTGTAAAAACTCTATCAAATTAATACATTTCTTTTAATCACGGCATAATAATTCGCAGTGTAAAAAAAAACATAACTACAATCGCATAGGTATAACAAATAACCCTTCAAGCCAATCCAGTTAATGCCAATCAATGCAATCCACATTGTGGTAATGGTTGTGTGAAATGTAGAAAATAACATGGTAACTTGCAGCCAATTACATATGAAAATCGCATTGAAATTTGCACCCAAAGAAAAGTAAAATAATGTAAATTCACAGTCAATGGAACAGCAAAAATCGTAGTGTAAGATTCAACATCAATGTAATAAATTGCAAAGGAAATTCACAGGCCAAGTGTAGTGGAAACGCAAGGTAATTTTCGCCATAAAAAGATATTAAATTGCAGAGGAAATTCGAGGTGGAATTCTTACAGGGAGAAGGATAACAATGCACAGAGCTATTCAATTGCAACAAGGCGCCAAGCAAACAATCAACCAAGAACAATCAACATGGTAGACAACTGGGCATACACATCCTTCGCTCATCATCCATGCACAAAAAAGCAGGGCATTAGGATCTATAGGTCTATTAACACCGAAGTGACAACTGTCTATCTGACTCCTGGCCGAGTGCTCAGGCATGGACTGGCGAACTAGGGATGAGGACCAAGTAAAGGCACAACTCTTCACAACAAATCAATAAAACCAATAGGGCAGTCACAATATTCATGGATCGAATGCCAAGGGAATCCAGTCAAGAAACGAGCTTAAGGCTATGGGGAAATTAAGTTCTTAATTAAAATGCTAAGTCAAACACCTTCTATACACAGTTAAAATTACAGAAATGAAAGCGTAAGGTCATAATAATCTACCAAGAAGAATAAAAGTAAGTGTATCGTATCCCAAGACATCTACTCTGAGTCATTGTCCCGCGCGCTCCGTGCAGCTCCTTGTCGACCGATGAGACTTCACCAGTACCTCCCAGCCAACACTAGGGGTGCTCTTCTTCCCCCTTATCCCCCTGAGCCATAAAGGGACCATTCACACTAAACCAAAGAACAACTAGCCTCCAACTTGCCTCACAAGGCTGATCTACCACTCCTCACCGAGATGGGTATCCCAACTCCCACAAGCTAAGTCAGTCAAGTCTAAAATTTTGCAGCGTAACGTAACGCATAGCAGCGGAGATCCATCCTTCTCCTCCTCCATCCTTTATATAGAGTTTATAAGTCACTTCTTTCCCAAATTCCCATTTAATTTATTGTTCTATAATTTAATTCAGAAAAATCCTCCCCGTACATGTGTCACCCATCCTCTTCATTGCACCAGAAATTAATTTCATTAATTATTTAATTACTCAAATTTCCCTCACCCACATAAAAGCATTCCTAGAATCTCTCCTAGGTGTCCCCATATTCCCTTACACAATTTAATGACTTTCCCCCTTACTAATTTACTATCCGAGTTCAATTTAGAAAGTTCTTAAAGGCAAGATTCCTTGCTAAGTTGGTCATTCTGCTTTTTCCTTATGTTTCCCTTTTCTTTATGTTTTCCCATTTTCCCCTTAGTTTCCTAACTCTTTTAAATTTCCATCTTTCCATTTTTATCTAAACTCAAATTAGTAAGTGTAGAAAATTATCTTTTTTCCCTTTTTCTTTTTAATTAATAAATTTTAATTAGCATGTGTAACAAAACAATCATTTCCCTTTAAAAATTTTAAATCCCTCAATAATTTGATTTTAATAATTTAATCAAGTTTCTTACCCCCTTTTCGTCACATGTTTAATGACACTAGTACATATTGTAAAAATTCCGACGTTCTATTTGCGTCGTTATGGACAAAATTGTCCATATTGTCGCAAAATAGAGGAAATTAAAAGAAAAAAAAAATCATCTTGCCCGATAACGTCGGTCTTGCCACGTTGACGTCTCTCTTTCCACATTGTCGTTGCTCTTGCCACGTTTTCCACCTAGTTGTCTCTATTTCCACGTTTATGACATAAACGTCTCTCTTGCCATGTTTGTGAAGATTGTTGTCGCAATTGCAACATTGTGGAAACTAGGTTTTCCCCCTCCAACGACCACCTTAGTATGTTGACCAAGTCAAAATACTAATGGTCACTTAGGTTTATATAACGTTGGAATTGTGACGTGTAAAATCTATAAATATGTTTCATTTGACGGATGTTGCGACAAGTTTGCTATAATAACGATGCTTCAAAAAGGGTTTGTGGGTCTTTTCGGCAAACAAAAAACAAGTATTTGTTTCAGTATAAGTCTGTGGGGAAGAATGTCAGAAAACATTAGAGTTTGGAAAATAATTAAAGAGGGTCAAAAGGGTGATGGTAAATGTTATTGAGTGAGCCTGTCCACCTCCAATTCCTTCTCCCTTAGAGCCCCGTAATACATCTTGCCAATCCCCAATAGGTAGTCCCTGTCCGTCAACAACTGTTGGTAGTCGACCCTCATCATAGACACTCTCTCTCTAAGAGTATAAAAGTCATCCATGGAAAATCCCCCATCTAAACTACCATGTGCGAATGATTCCCTCCATCAGTAATCTACCACCAATGCGTGTGTCATCAATCATAAATATAGAAATGGACATACCT
>JZKD02S1956512.1:502846-520458 GCA_000966675.3 Picea glauca
CTCAACAATTGCGAGTTCGTGTGATAACACACCCGAGACATATCCTAGTGATCCTAAACCTCATTATACAAGACCCCCTTTACCATTGGAAGATAGTCCTCCTCCTCAACCAACCCTTCCTAAGACCGATGATATAGATTTAAATATTGATATGGCTAGTATCTTAGCAAAGGTTAATGTACCTGCCCCTCTTAGTATTGATATTGTATTTTTTTTTTTTAAATATCTACAACATAGTCGCTATTGCGACATCTTGGAGTGTCGCTCCCATAGCAACCACATCGGAGATGGTACCTCTTAACATCGCTCTTCCCACATTCTAGACATCTATATTGCCACCTTCAAGACATCAGTCTTGCCACGTTCAAGATGTCTCTCTTGCCACGTTTAAGGCATCGGTCTTGCCACATTTAGATGTCTCTCTTGCCACATTCTAGACGTCTCTCTTTCCACGTTCAAGACATCTCTCTTGCCACGTTTCAGACGTCTCTCTTGCCACGTTCAAGACGTCGGTCTTGCCATGTTTTAGACGTCTCTCTTGCCACGTTCCAGACGTCTCTCTTGCCACATTCAAGATGTCGGTCTTGCCACCTCCAAGACGTCGCAATAACGACAGAATCTATGTCATCAGAAAAGAGATGTCATTTGAAACGATGTTTGAGTGGGTCCGTTGTTTGTTGTTCTCCCGACAATATAAAGTGGCAATTGCGTCGAATGCATCATCGAAATTTGACCCAAATGTACTAGTGTGATGATTATTATTATTATTATTATTTTTACCACAAGTATTACTTTAGACCTAGATTTTAATTTTCAAGGTTGGGTGACATTTTATTAGGGAAATTGTTTTTAAATCTTTCTTATCATGTTATTCGTTCTAAGGCCATCTAGGTTTATTCTCTTATTATTTAACGATGTGACGTGCCCTTCGGGATGCACTAGGTGCTCCAAGGGTGCCACTCGCCTCATTATGTTTCCCTTCCACGACGTTCCCTTCCGGACACACTACATGCTCCAAGGGTGCCACTCACCTCTTTCTGTTTTTCTTGTGCGACGTTCCCTTCAGAATGCACTATGTGTTCCAAGGGTACCACTCGCCTCTTGAATGACTTGGTAGACATCAATAACCCTTGGATTCAATACTCCGCTAGGTGATCTTGTGGGAGACTAAGGGCCTCTAAGGAATAAGTCCCCTTCCTTATTGCGCATCCCTTAGAATCATCGTGAGTGACTGTCGTAGTCTTCCCTCACAACATCGTTGGTCTTCTCAAACTAGGTAGTTGTTAACTTATAGTTCGAGCCACAGCGAGCGTTCTAGTAGGTTGTGGCAGGGCTGTTGTCCACACCTCTCCCTCAACATCACTTGTAGTCATGCATGACCCCTCTACTCCACATGTGAGTCTGGTCGGCAAGCTATCGTCAGCCTGCATCATCAAAGAATCATGTCAGAAATGAGATCCATAATTATAACATATAATCAAATGCACATATGTCATATATACAACAATAAAACCCAATAGTCCATGCCCTTACTCGATCCAAAGTCCAAGGGTTTCATCGATGACTCTACAATCTCGAGGTCCAAAATCCTACACACTCAAGAGAACCGAGTCAATAGCACCTGTCTAATTCAATACAACAAAATAACATATAATCACATCCATAATGCCTCATAATCATAATCAACGACCAATAGTATAATAATCTAGATCACTTGCAAGCAAGTGTTCGTAAAGAATAAGTTCACACTGTGTGCGCAAGAGCGAGATTTTACACTGTTAAGGGGAATTGATTAAAAAAATCTCAATATTTATTATATAATTAGATCTATTCATGTAGAGTAATAAGTTGAGTGACAAGTTGAATAAGAACCTAAAATTTTCAAAATTTTATTATATTGAATCTTTACCATAATTATTGTAAACCGCACTTGCTGAGGATGATTTTCATATGGAAAATTTTATTGAAAATGTTTGAAATAGTATACATATTTGTATACTTGCTCATATTCTACCACAAGATACTTATGTTCTTATGGTATGTGTGAAATACTTGTGTTCTTATGGTATGTGTTCATTAGTGCATTCTTCTACTTAATGCATTATGTGATAAATGTGCTTTTAATATAAAAAGATCCAATAATAACATTTACTATTTTGATTCTTAGTGTGGTTGTTATTTAACAAAAATAAAGATTCATGGTACTTGCTTCTCTCACAAGAAGAACATGCATAACTACAAATGTTGTACTTTAATATTTGCATGAAGTCAAACTATCTTTAATAGATGAGGAGGGTTATGATGTGACCTAAGAAGACATGGTGTTTGGAGACAAGGAAATGATACGATCTCTAATGTGGAATATATTTGATTATTTGTAAGTTTGGTCAAATTCTTGTCTTAAAATTATTTCCCTTTATCATTGTATTCTCCATGAAGGTGTTCGATTCCTTGGATTAAATATAAGTAAGAGAAAATTTGTGGAAGTTGTTGAATAGTCCGATGGACATTGTGCTAAACATCATATTAATGGGATTGATCTTAGTTTAGAGAAATCAAGAAATTTTTTTGGTTTATTCACTCAGTTTACAAAAGGTTGATGTTTGATAAGTTTTCACGTTCATTTTCTAGTAACTTGTTCTTGGTCGATTTTTATTAGAAGGGTGAGAAAAATATTGTTACTTGATGGTTGTGAATCAAACAATAGACAAAAGGTAAATAAGAATAGAATTACAAACCTTAATAATGTTCATGCAAATAAAACCTCAAATCATGTGACATATAATATCCAACTATGCAAAAGAAATATCATTCAACATGAATAAGAAAATAAAGAACATGAACATTTTACTAATCCAATGGAATGGAAAAGTAAAATTAACACATAGTAGAATGACTTTATGAAGAAAAATGGACTTCAAATCCTCTCCTTAGATTGGGGACCACTTTCTTCCTTAGTGTGCTTCAACTCCAACCTTGGGTAGAAAAAATAGTAAGAAACTAAAATGATGAGTCAAGCTTGGTGGTATTCCAGTAGCATAACCTTACTAAGCTAGAATAATGTGAATGTGTGACCTCAATAGCTTTATTTATAGTTGTACGGTGGAGAACCATCTTAACATAATCTTCCATGTAGTGTTTAAAGATGACCAAAGAAATGTTTAATAATAGTAATTAGGGTTTGATAAGATGAACACATAACTCTTATTCCATTTCAAAGGTACAAGATAATTTATTAGACCGAAAATTAGTTTAAAAATGGTGTTTTGGGGGCAATGCACTTTCTTACACTAGGGATATGCACTTAATGGGACATTATGCATGTTGGCCACTTTTGTTTAAACTCAGGGGTTGATATAGCTAATTCCAATAAGATTAAGGTCATGAGTTCATGGAATGGAGTAGTATATTAAGGTTATGCGTGGAAAAGTGATATATTCAGGAAAAATTAATCAAAATGGCACAAGTGAGCAATTTTAGGGTGATAACACTTGTTGTTTTGGTACAACATTTTAAGTTTTTTATTATTTGTTTCATGTAATTCTAGATATTTACTAAAACAAGGCTTATGTTATTTCAGAATCCAATCCACACAACATTGTTTCTGAAAATATTACTAGTAACATTAATCACGATTGGGCTCCCAGAAATGGTGTTGAGCCACAAGCATGTTGCTAAAAAAATTAAATTGACTAGCAATGAATATGATCATTTAAGGCTTGTTGCTAAAGAAACTAAAATTGAATCTGAATTGTGACAAATATTTAAGGACCATCACTAAATATTTTTTTGAATGGAAATGGTGATGATCCTTAAAGGACCATCATTGATTATGCATTAAAATACAACAATTAATGACTTGTTAAAATAATCCATGATTAGTAGTCTCTATTCTAATCATTGAATGTCTAACCTAATTTTCTAATAAATTTTAGTCTTTTATAAGGAAATGGAATTATATTAGAATTAGTAGTTTTCCCCAAAACAATAATTTATGCACACATTTTTCTTATCAAAATATTTTCAAATTATACTTGTGTGAAATAATACCTATTTTGGCACACAAAACTGTCTTTTATTCTTAGCTCCTTCAAGGTATTGTGCATGCACAAAACCCTTATTAAGGGTAACATCTTTGAAAAGAATCACTTGTCTCCGAAGGTGAACATGCAAAGATCTCGATTTGATAAGCATTTAAAGACTCTTAAGATATATCCTTAACTAGATTCCTCTCTTTCTGAATTGATTCTGAATTCATGCATTATCTATCTTTTTTTCTCTCAGAGGCAAAGACAATATATATTTTATTCCTCCTTATAACCAATAGGATGGAACTATGACTTACTCATGTCCTTCATCACTTCCTATTCCATCACTAGCGGTTCATTTCCTAGTCTTCTATCAATAACATCACTTTCCCGCCGTGTCAAAGGCATGACCTTTTAATTTCAAATGAATAAATATATTCTTTGTACTCCACGAACCTCATGCACACTAAAAATAAACTTCTAGTTCTTGCAACTATTGATTCAACTCCAATGAATATACCTCACCTACATGTGGCTTGATGTCAATCTTTGCGTCTACTTTGAATGGTGCTTTAGTTTTTCTACATTTCCTTGTCTCCTTCTCTAGTTACTCCACACTAAACTCTTCATCACCTCCACTATTTTTTATTACATTGGAGCTTAACTCTTGAAGACTTTTTGTCTTCTTACTTGATGTACCAAAGTGACAACTAAGTTAATGTAGACAAGGTTGATATCATATAATCCCCAAGTCATCTGAGATACATCCATGACCATTTTAGTCACTTGGTTCTCCAAATAGGTTATTTTATGGTGGGTCTCATTATTGATTTCATCACCATGCATGGTCTAGTCTTGATTTGGTTTTCTTTCTCATCTAGAATCAATTTAAGGGTTTAAGAGGACTAACTCTCTACCTTCTCACATTATTTTTAGTCTAGTCAATATTCATGGGTAACTCTCATCCTTAAGGTCAAGAACTATGCTCTAATACCAATATGTTCTATAATCAATGGTGTATGAATAAAACGATTAATCAACACATATATTAATGTATTTTATTTTAACCAAAATTGGGGAAAATATAGTATAATGTAAAACTCGTATCCTAGCTAACAACGCTGCTATGTATACAGCATGTCCATAAATTTTAAGAAAATTTGAAAACTCATAACATGTTTGATACAAAATTTAAATATTTATGTGGGAAAATTTTTCCAATTCTTCCTACTACTATATATTCTATAAAAGGCTCCTAGTATACTAATAACAATAAAAAAAAATTGTGCTTAATGTAATATATTACAACTAGAAACCTCATCCAAGCCAAAATTTGATGGAACCAATTTTTGATGTCCAATCTTTGTGATGTGCCAATTAGAAATATTCATGACATACATTTCAAATAATACATAATTATGTTGCTGAAAAAAATAGATTTGCAAACACATTAGAGTATATGAACCAAAATATTATACCTTTATTGATATGTGTTCACAGAGAATGTACTCTTATGTCCTGGATTGTAGCCACAATAGAGTAATTGAATAGAATAGAACAATCTTTAACTCACAACATAAGTTAAGTAGAAATAATTCTTCAACTACCTATGAGGGGAAAGATCACCTACCTGATTTTTGTAGTTCGATGGAGATGCCTATCGCAATTCCACTTTATGAAGCTCTCACTCCAAGAATTTCTATATCAACTTGCACTAAAAAAATAACTAGGTTTCTCATAAGGTAGTTATCATAACTAACTAATAACTTCAAATATCAAGCATGAATGGGAGAATGTCAACCTCTCCACAATTCCATTATTCCATCATTAAGACAATAAATTCCAACCTCATCTTCAAATTCATGCTTGGCCATGAATACGAGCATGCAAAAGGGGTACAATAGTCTCATCGAGTTATTGGTCTTCCATTGGAGGTAAAGATCATATGTGCGAGGCACATGGCGATTTAATGTCATGCTTGTCACCATTAGTCTCATTAAAATTTATTTAAGGTATAATTTGATATCTAATCATACCATTGACCTTAATAAAACCCTCTTTTAGCTTAGTGACCTCATTTGCATACATATCTACTCCTTGATTATTCTCCCTCAAAACCTAGTGTAAGGACACCTCTTCAAATTTGCTAGTCTCCTTATAAACTTGAGCAAGGATAGAGTCTATATGAAAGCATATAATCATATGGGAGGACTTTTGAGATAACCTGAATGATTATTTCACTTATGTCTCTTATTAATTTCAGTTCTTGAACTCAATGATTAGCAATTATATGCAATCCTTGAAGCAAGGCATATGCTTTAACTTGATTGTTGGAGGATTTCGCTAAGCCCCAATCATTTTTTTCTTCAATTTTCCTCTAATATCAATGATGATCCCCATCACACATGCCACCACTAACACATATATTCATATGATTAATAATAAAAATAATGTAAAATGATACCATCTAGAACAATTTAATGTGGATTAACTATCTTTGATTTCTTTAAAAAAATCTTTGCTAATAGAATTAAATAGTATAATCACACACACCTAGATAACAAGATATTCCTTGGCCATAAACCTAGACTAAAAAAACTATATCTTCAAAATGGATATATTACTCTGGTTATTGCATTAAATGTGATTTCATAGTTATAATTTCCACTAAATTACAAAGAAGTAAAGAAATACGGTTTACAAAGTGAATGGGAAACTCATTGAAAAACAATTCTCCCATAAAAGAGTTAATTGGTCTTAACTTCAAAGTCATCCTTCCCATCTTTGCAAATTGTGCAAATCAAGGTTATTATGACTAGGAGATAAAACTCTACTTTCCTCACTCCTTTAGTCTAAACTACTTACCAATGAACCTACAAATTCCATTCACCAACTGGACTTCACTTCAAGCAATCACCAAGTTTGAATGGAACCTAAAAATGTATGGAAGACAAACTTCAATACTAAGTTTTAGGAAAGAACTAACTATATCTAAGTGTCAAGCTAGCAATGAGGGAAGGAAGCACTCTATCTATGATTGATTCTGGAGCTTCCCTATAGGGATGGGTGAAGAATTCACACATTGATTGATAACTTACCATATCACTTACTTTTTGAACTATTGACCTAATGAATTTACTAATTAAGTGGGATAAAATATACATGGGATAGACGAAGAAATCAACCCATTTTCCTTTTCAAACCTCCTTTTATTATTGACAATCACATGTATGAAGAACGCTAAATACTTCTTAACCATTACCAAAGAGGTAGTTATACTTCCTATGCATTCTCTCCTATTGTTTTGGATTCTACAAAATTCTAGTAATTTTGGCTTTGCTCGGACTACCACTAGAATCTCATGATTTGTCAAAGATTCCATGCATTGAAACCTTGGGTGACCACACCATATTCCAGGTAGGATTGTAACTTCTTTGTCTTGGGATATTCTTCTTCTTTTTTTTTTTTCAGTTCGCAGGTGGATATGTGGATTTCAATAGTTCCTTTACCCCACATACCCTTAATTTTTTGAAAAGTGTGGAGTACAAAGGAATCTCAACTTGTTTGAGAGTCTTTGTGATAAAAAATAAACACACGATTGGCTCAACTTACCTCTAACCTTTGAGGAGAGTAGGGTGTAGAGCAACACGATCCTCTTAATTCCTTCCTTTTCTCTACATGCATCAAATTTTCACATGAAGCATGAAGGTTACTCCTTCTATCCCATTCCTATAACTCTTCACAACTCTTCAACTTATCCAAAACCCAAGTCTTCACCTTATCTTTGTGTGTATCATGGAGCATGGATCACAAAGGATCAATATCTTCTCCTTTTGTCCATGCCTCCGCATAGCCTAAATATCTACATCACCTTTTCCTTTTCCATTTATTCTAAAGCCTTCCATGGAGTTTTCCAAGGAGTCATTGCAAGCTTCCAATAAGGCTTCTAAAATAGATTTCAAGAACAAAAAACTGCAAGGATTCCTAAGCACCAAATAAGCCAAAGAAGTAAACACTTATCCATGTTTAATATTAAACAATCCATTCAAATCATTTTATGAGGAATGGCACACCACATAATTCATATTTGTTTTCAAATCATTGATGCAAAAAATCTTACATGTAGCTCTAATATCGGTATGTTGGTTTCCTTTATGAGAACCATAATATGAAATTTGCAATACTACACTTTTTCCCTCCAATGGACATGCAATAAGGTGCAATGGTATGGTGTTCTGTGAAATTCATGAGTATGCATTTAACAATTGAAGACACTAAATAGGCATTAAATTTCTAAAGAGGTCCCTCCCATAACTTCCATCAATACCTCCTTAGAAAACATCCACAAATATTAAAGTATGAATATGCTCCTTAAAAAAATCCATAAATGGTTATTTCCTTGTAGTCAATCGTCCTCATCTTAATGAAACAAGAGTAGAGGCACATGATAGAGTTAATAAAGGATAAAGTATCATATCAACAACCACTTAATATAATTTCCACTTAATATAATTTGTTATGCCATTTTTTTTCTCATGGTAACTTAACAGCATACTTGGGAGTTTCCCCTGTTATATCGATGATCATCTCTTTTTTGAAGCCACCTCTCCCATGCAACACTTTCTTAGTATGTTATTTTTTTAACATGGAGAATTTTGGTGAATTTTGGTTGATGTATTTAGCATCAGAAAAGTATATAAGAGAACTTTAAGAAGTTCACTTTATGAGTCATTAATTAAAGTGAATGATTTTTTAATTATTAAGTTAAATTTTTAAATTATTTAGCATTAGTAACATAAGTGAGAGTTGATTAAGTCATAGCCATCATATCTAAAGTGAACAAAACATTAGATCTCAATTGTTGATATGTGGTCAGTTGTTGATTAATTTGGAGAAGATATATGGTTTTGGACTTAGGGTTAAAATGTAATAAAATGAATCCTATGTAAGAAGAGGTGACACAGTGATGGTACACGAAGAATTAGTGAGCACTCATGTGTGTAGGGGAAGGAGCCGATGAAAGGGTGCAAGGGGCAACGAAGGAGATAGTATTTACGTGGGCTAGGCTATGGTACACGAAGAATTAGTGAGCACTCATGTGTGTAGGGGAAGGAGCCAATGAAAGGGTGCAAGGGGCAGCGAAGGAGATAGTATTTACGTGGGCTAAGCTATTTGTTGCAGTTGTTGTACTTCCTCATAAAGGCCATTATCCTAGGATGGAAGCCCTGATTTTATTTAATAAAATTATCACATATCTGGTTTTCCCACGAAGATTTTTCCAGAAATTGTTTACCAGAAAATCTCGTGTGCAAATATGTTTGGTTTATATGTTATGATTCCGCTTATGTTCCATTGATACCCTAGTTGTGTAATCATTTAATAAGCAATTTTATTCGAAATAACTATGAGGTGCTAGGTTCAAGTAAAATCAACAAGGTATCATACTCAAGACTTTGAGGAAACCAGGAACACAAGATTAATATTTGGCGTGAGGAAACCTTTTTTTGCAGGAATTGCAGGTTAATAAAAAAAGGGTGAGTTGTATTGTACGGCCATCGTACAGATCCATACAGTCATCTACTTTTATAGAGGAAATCGCGTGGAAGATTTGTAGGACGAGTAGTTTCGAGTGAGAGGTGTTGGAGTTGCAGCCTGGGCGGATATGTGACGACTGCTGTGAAATATGTCAGCAATGGTCGAGAGGTCGTTGAGCGCGTGAGCTGGAGTTACCAGTGCGCGTGGAGAGGAAAATTGACAACCGACTTGGAGAAGGCAGTCGATCGAGCTACATTGTGAGGCAAGGATCAAGTCTGTGGGCTTGAGGGGTCGACCAAGCAAGAGTTTGGGTGCGGGCTACAGCCGGAAGCTTCCGACACATTCGTTGGCATATAGGAAAGTCAAAAAACGAGGGAGCCACCAATGAATAAGATCTGAGAGCTGAGGTGACATAACCGACAACTAGTAGTGGAGAAGCAGTAGACAAAGGAGAATCCAAAAGGAGCGCAGGAGGGTGTAGTCGGGTAGAGAGGCAGCAAGGCGGTGGCAGGAAAAGAACACAACATAGGAGGAGGCTGTGAAAAACCAACCACCGACCAAGAAATTCTAGCCGCCAGTGAAAAATATCCACGTGGGAGGACGTGACGGTTGGGCTAGCAGACCCCTGCCCACAATAAGTCACCACCAATAGTCGGCTAGTGAAGGACAAGGCCATGCAAATGGCCCAATAGCCACAACCGCAGAGCCTCCTAGCAAGGTTGGGGAGGCGTGGGCAGACCCTGTAGGGGTTGGGAAGCCTCAGAAAGCAGCCAGAAACGCTAGGAAAATTTTCGGGCAGCAGATAGAGTGCTGGGAAATTTCCGGGCAACATTTGGGTAACCTGAGAATTCCTTGGGCATCAGGAAGGCAACTTGGAAAACATGTTGTGATAGTTGGGTAGTGCCCAGAAAGACTCTGGGAAGCCCATAAAAGGACTCAGACAACAACAAAAGGTTGTGGGTAGCCTTGGGCAAGGGTTTAGGAAACAAACAATGGGTCACAGGGAGCTAGTTAAAAGTCTTTGAAGTCGGGTGAGAGTGAGATGGAAGGGATAATTTTTTTTTTTTGTCAAAGAGAGAATCCAATCGAGTGGATTGGAGACTATCCATGGTAGCATATCAAATAGCAAAGAAAGAGTTACTTCCAAAGAGTGGAAGTACCTTCCATGTTAAGAGGTAGTGTTGATATATTTAGCATCAGAGAGGTACTTCCACGTGGATTTGTGTCAACAAGTGGGAGTCGTCCTTGTAACCTTTCATAGAAATTTAGGAAGTTCACCTTATGAGTCATTAATTAAAGTGAATGACCTTTTAATTATTAAGTTAAATGCCTAAGTTATTTTGCAATAGTAACTTAAGTGAGAGTTGATTAAGTTATAGTCATGAGATCTAAAGTGAACTAGAAATTAGATCTCAGTTGTTGATCACTTTGGAGAAGACCTAGGGTTAACTCAATGTACTAAAAGGCATCCTAAGTGAGAGGAGGAGACACAATGATGGTACAAAAAGAATGAATGAGAACTTGGGTGTGAGGAAAGGGTGCAAGGAGGCAGCAAGGGAGATAATAGCCAGGTGGGATAGGCTATTTGTTGTAGTAGCGATATTTTTACTTCCAAAGAGTGGAAGATAGCAAAGAAAGAGTTACTTCCAAAGAGTGGAAGTACCTTCCATGTTAAGAGATAGTGTTGATATATTTAGCATCAGAGAGGTACTTCCACGTGGGTTTGTGTCAACAAGTGGGAGTCGTTCTTGTAACCTCTCATAGAAATTTAGGAAGTTCACCTTATGAGTCATTAATTAAAGTGAATGACCTTTTGATTATTAAGTTAAATGCCTAAGTTATTTTGCAATAGTAACTTAAGTGAGAGTTGATTAAGTTATAGTCGTGAAATCTAAAGTGAACGAGAAATTAGATCTCAGTTGTTGATCACTTTGGAGAAGACCTAGGGTTAACTCAATGTACTAAAAGGCATCCTAAGTGAGATGAGGAGACACAATGATGGTACAAAAAGAATGAGTGGGAACTTGGGTGTGAGGAAAGGGTGCAAGGAGGCAGCAAGGGAGATAGTAGCCAGGTGGGATAGGCTATTTGTTGTAGTAGCGATATTTTCTCAGAAGGGCCATTATCCAAGGACACAAGCCTTGATTTTATTTAATAAGATCATCACATATCTGGTTTTTTGTGAGGGTTTTTCTTGTTTATAATATTGTTCCCTTTAAAATTTCCTTATTTATTGTATGTTTATCTCAATGTTCTAAAGGTAGGGTTTTTATTATACACATCTTTTGTTTATCTCTAGCGGTGTTTTTAGTGAGTATTTCTTTACACATGCTTGCAATAACTATAATTCATGTCTTTTTGTTTATATTTCTTCTCATCATACCCTTTCAAATTGCTATATTCAAACATGTACCACTATTTTGATATGCATCTTAGTTGCAAGGTTTGTTTTGAGGATCCTTCCAACTTTGTCACTTTCTATTTCCTTAAGCCCTAATAGAATTTTTCCTTCAATTGGTATGGTTGCATACACCCTTTACATATTCAAATATGTTGTGATTTTCTTACTACCTCTTCTCTAGAAAACCTTTAAAGTAAGACTTAGAGTAATATATTATTGAAATTTCCTTAAATTCAAAAATTATTCCATCACTCATTGATTACAATGTAAGATCTTAATTCCACATTGAATCCAAAGGATATGGTTATTCAGAAGGAATCTCTAATTTTTTTATAGATCCATTGATTCTTAAATAAACCTTTCTCATATGGTTGTCTCACCTACCTTCCTTCATCCAACACATGTAAAGTGTAATCCAAAAAACTTGACATTCCATTCATAATTTTGAGCATTTAAAACCCACTTTTTTCTCTATGTATATGAAGCCAGGGCATATACAATTTGATTTCTTTTTTTGGAATTTCCAACATATAGCTTTTGAGATCCTACATAAGACTAGCTTGTAAGTCTCCCATATTTTCAACCACTTGTGATTGCTTTTTTATATTAAGCTACTACACCTACAAGTTCTAACACATTCTCCCGTGATTTGGCCAACCCATCTTAAGACAACATTCTCAATATTATTTTACAAAATTAGTTATATCTTTATGGGGTCATTGGAGAATAAGATTTCCAACTAAGAGAAAGACGCATCCACCCATTAATCTCTCCCCAATTGTTAATTTCCTCTGACCATGAAGTTTTAATATTAAAACTTACATGAAGTTTTAATATTAAAACTTAAGCGTCTCCAAATGAGGATTTTATAATTAATTTATTTCATGTTTATCTATATGAATATTTAATTAGGTAATTATTAATTAAACATTATAGAAACTAGAATGGTTGAGAATTATGAATAACAAGTATTAAATCTCCTTACTTGATGTTTTTGTTTACATAGACCCCACTCTATATGTCCTTGCTAAATTAATGTACTAAAATCTATACAACCCACTTTATACTAAGTATCGTTCTCCAAATAAAGAAAATATAAAATAAATAAATAAATAAATAAATTTAAAATGTATTTTTGAAAAAAAAAAAACATAAAAAAGTGATACATTACAACGTTTCAATTTTATATACAACTCATTAATGAACATTATGATGATGGAGTAAAAGGTTTATTCTATTTTTTTATTTTTATTTTTATCTTTGAATGAGATTGTTATTTAGATATTTTTAAATTTTTTTTATTACGAAAAAATGGTGACATTTCTACCTAAAATAATATACATGGACCTTTCACATGTTTTTCAAAAATAAGATACATGGAACTTTCACATGTTTTTCTAGTAACACAGAAGGTATCTTCACTAAATATGGATTGTGGGGAAAGGAGTATCGATTCTCTCATCATTTTGATAGTTGTTTATTGTCTCTTTTAATTGTTGCGTCAATGTAGGTCCTCCATTATACATTTGTCCATTATGACATATGCATGTGACTTGACCCCTAAAAGTTTCGAATTGGAGTGTGAGTTTATTTTATGAGTGAATTTATTTACTTTATTGTATTAAGAGGGATTTATATTATTTTATATTTAAAAAATATAAAATTGGTAACATGGTTGGACACATATTTGGAAAGGTGGATAAAATAATTTAATCAATTAAAGTTAGAATGCCTTTATGAAATTATTATTAGATTTTCCATAAAAAATGTGATTTCATGTTTCATATATTCTCGACACAATTATAATTTTGTATTTTTTTATTAAAATTTAGTATGATGTGTTCTTTCCTCCATATAATCATTCTATATTTATCTAGACTTTGATAAGCACTAGAGATATCAAATTTTCTTATTATTTAAAATGAATATAAGATGAAAAAATTCAACATTTATAAAATTATAGATATATAAAAATTTAAAATGTTGATTATTGTAAAAATAGTAATTTTTTTTTTATATATAATAGTATTTTTAAATATTTATAAATTTATGATTTATTTATTTATACAATATATTTTATATATGTAAATATTATTTCTCATATATAAATATATTTTTACTTGTTTTTATATTAATAATAATAATAATAATCTATTTTTAAAGTTATTGTCAAAACAAATACTAATTTAATGTATGAGATCTTTTTATTTGTAGAATAATGAACTCCCTCATTCGAACGATAATTAATAAAGTCTAATATTTAATCAACATATAATATTTTGATATCTATCTTATTACAATTATGTAATTTTATTTTCGTAATTTTATTTTCAAAGTTAACATATAATCACATCAACATTACCATCTTTTCCACATTGTAACATAAAATTCTTTCTATGAAATTAAATTATTAATGTACAATCACTTTATTAATTCTGGTTGCTACTTTGTTGATTCCGGTTGCTTTTACATGATAAGCTATTATAATTAATAACAAATGAATTCCACTAAACTTAGAAAGCATAAAGGTAAATGTTTAACTCATATAAGTTTGATTTTTTTTTCAAAGTTAAATTTTCACGTTGATAACATTTAATTTATACTAATGATTAATTTAAGAAATAAAAGATTATGTTTGCAATTTTAAGATTTTAATGTATTTATAAATTAAATTCAATGTAATTAATTCATTATTTTTTTTAATAAGTACTAAACAATTTTATCACTTTTTTATTATTATAATCTTTTTTTTTTTTTTTTTACATAACACATTTATTTAAACTTTATAATTTTTTAATACCATAAAACCATATATATTTATTTTAACTTTAAATACTACTCATAATTTTCTATATAAATTATATAGATAATCCACTTTGTTACTTTCTATACAATTCTATCATAACCATTTTATTAAAGTGTATTCTAAAACTTATGTACCTTTTTTTTCCATGAAAATTCTATCATAACCATTTTATTAAAGTGTATTCTAAAAGTTCCGAACTTTTTTTTTCTACTAATTATCATGGAGATAAGGTTGTTTATGAAAATTAAATTAATAAAGAACTTAAGTATTGTTTAACATAAATGTACACAAAATTATTATTTTTTATTATTTAAAATTTATTTTTGAATGTAGAAATTGATTGAAGACGTAGAAAAAAACCTGGATCATTTTTTATACAAAAATAATCACTCAAATCTATAAATCTAATAATTTCTCACAGGATTTCAAGAAAATATCCCTTCAAAATATCTCAAGAAAATAACCAAAACATAAAAAATTTAGACTACAACAAAAACTTAACTTGAAGCAAGATAAGAATCCGATTTGGTTCACTCGGATGGGGTGACATCTGGAAAAAGGAGGGAGATAGGTGGCAGACATCATTGGCGGGGGGATTTAATACCCCAAGCTGCCACCCACGACGTTGTTAATTCCCCATGGTGTTCACCATAAGGGAGATTAATTCAGTGCACCCGGAGGAGCTCACAAATGAGCGTTCCAGCCAGGCCACTCGTACTAGGAGACTTAATCAGTCCCGTCAACCTTCAATGGTTTCCATGGCTCCAAGAGATGTTATAAATGACCCTCCCAGCCAAGGCACACACTTCCACTCGTCATTTGCAAGATTCCTCCTCTGCACAGTGTTGCTCGGCCCTCCTGACCTCTTTGCTTTCCTCATGTGCATCCTCTATATCTTTCCCGACCATATTCACCCTTCCTCCCTGGTTCTCATCATGCCTCGGGATCGTGGCAAGCCCAGACGTTCCTCCAAAAACAAGAACGCTTACACCCGAGACAATCGGCTCACTGCCTCTCAGCGAGCCTTGATTGTTCATTTTAGCCACTCCCACAAACCTTCAAGCAACAGATAGTCCACTCTACACATTCCCAAAGAGGAGAACTCACCTCCCTCGCCCCAGAATCAAGCTCAGTCTCCCCTTCGTATCCCTAAGGTGGAGACCCCATCCCCCACTGGGAATTCTCCTCCGCCTCAGACCCAAGCTCAGACTCCCCTTCACATTCCCAAATTGGAAACCCCGTCCCTCACTAGGCACTCTCCTCCACCACCCCAGCCCTCACAGGACACCCACAAGATAGCCAAAGCAACGGCTCCACCCTTAATTCAACATCATGGCTCGAAGTTGAGCGACGCTAGGCCAACCTCTACTCCTCCACCAGGCCCGAGCCTAGTGAAAATGGGAGACCCAAGGCCCTCCACCTCCCAAGACTTTCAGCCTCGTTTGTGGGAAGGAGGTTGCATAGTGGAGGAGGAAATCCCCCCAAGTTGGCAACTGACAGGTGATGAGGAGAGACCAATTATCTATCATCTGGCAGTGAAACACTTGGAGCTTCTCTTTGACATTCGACAGTGGCAAGAAGAGCAAGCGCATGGACAACAAACAATCCACCAACGATTGGATCTCTTGTTCTAGGCCTTCTTAGACACCCCACAGAAAGCACAATGCCCCACCTGCAAGCAAAAGTTTGATCTAGTCTACACCGCCCAGGGACACCCAGGTTCCCCAAAGGCTTGATGCAACCCTCCACTGACTCTGGTTCTTGTCAATTTTCAATTTTCAGAATGAATAGTGATTATCTGTTTACTCCTTTTTACATTTGTATTAGCATCTTAGTAATGGTGGCTCTAAATGCAGTCTGCCTTAGGCTAGCTAACGAGATTAAAGTCCAAGTTGAAACTCTCAGCTTTTGCTCAATTTTTGTAAATTTTGTAAAACAGAACATCTACCATTTTAGACATAACACCGCTTGGAGCCACTTGTTCTGGTTTCCCTTCTGTGGCGGAACAGGTGGATGCCAAACGATGCATAGGTGTACACTCATAATGATATAATACAAGGATCTATTTTTTATTTACAAAAAATAAAAAATCCAATTTGGTTAATGGCAATTTGTGTTCACATGGACGTGCTTTCTCCAAGAAATAGAAAATAGGATTGCTTTTAAAAAGCTTCTACAATTTGAGTGAACACAAAGCATTGTATTATTATTGTAAGTATTATTCATTGACAACATTAGGAGAATTTCAATTTGTAATATTTTTATAATTTTATTATTTTTCAAAGATATTAGATCTTAATTTAAATATATTTTTAATATTAATCATCTTTCTAATCTCTTAAGTCATCAAAACAATCATAATTTTAGAGAGTTTCTCTCAATGTTTGTTGAGCATAAAAATACAATTTTAAAGAAATTGAAATAATCTCTTACCTTCTTAACGTCAAATAAACCAATTGGTGTCAATAGAGTGGAGTGGAGATTAATCATCATCATCATATAGTTTCTATAAAATTATGGAGATTTTTAAGGCAATCCTATAAAATTTGAGATGAAAATTATTTTGTTTTAGAAAAAAACAAAAAAAATAAACATTAACTAAATTTAACTCCTAAAATTTTAAATAATTAAAAATTATTAAGATAAAAATTAAAAATATATATATTTATTTAAATAAAAAATTTAGAAAGAAATAGTTAAAAATTGTTTTTCCAAACTCATGATAGTAAATAGTTCTTATGTCCAGTAACCCCTGCACTAAATTGTTATTATTGATTGGAAATACTAAATAGTTCTTATGTCCAGTAACCCCTGCACTAAATTGTTTTTTTTTTTTTTGGTA
>JZKD02S1956512.1:552950-564009 GCA_000966675.3 Picea glauca
ATTTTTCCTCTTTTGAATAGTACCCCTACCCCTCCTTTTATAGGTTAGAAGGAGCTAGGGTTTTAGGCGAACTCTCGGCCATGCATGGCGAAGAGTTCCAGTTAACTGACAAAAATCTCTTCGTCTCGGTGGAAACTTTCCTGATTTTTTGCTTTGTTAGGTAACCGCGGGCTGTAGTGGGTTAGCCCGCGGTCACCCGCATGCAGTAGAAGGTCAGCAAGCGGTCAACCGCACCCAGTGAGAGGTTAGGGCGCGGGTTCCTTGATTTAAGTGGTTTTTTGAGGATTTGTTCAGCATGGATTTGGCTAGGAAGAGGCATGAGTTGGCCTGATGCTAGGTAAACCTGTGTGGTGCATTTTAGGGTTATAACACCTTTAGTTAGGAAATAGCTAAATCAATTCCAATGTAAGATTGTTTAAAATGTTTCAAACATATTTCCAATATCTTTTATAATCTATGGTATGTGGTAGTAAAAACTTTTCAAATGGTAATAACCAGTGAAATAGTGATAACCTCAAAATATTTCAGATTTATCCTCCTTTGGCAAAGAGGAGCATTCATGCAAATACTTGTTTTCCCATTGCTGCAGAGTTAGCTTATTTTTATTTTAGTTTTGTTTAGATATTAATGTCTTCCAATAAAATGCTTTGTTGCAATGTGAAATCTTCTCAGTTATTAAAAAGTTATCTTTGTTGAGAATAGTGGAAGACCATGGTACTTCTAAGGCCTTAGTTATTCATGTTTACTAAGCAGTTTTTTAGAATCATTTATGACATCAAATGCAATGGAGCGAATTTGCATAGTCTCTACAATAAAATAAATCTTGTCAAATCTCTTATAAAATGCAATGATTTTTTCCATGGATTACAAATTATGATTATGACAACCATCTTTTAAAATTATGGTTACAACACATTAAAATTATGATTACATCATAGTGAAATGTCATTAATAAACTAAAAATCTCAATATATTGTGTTCCATTAAAGAAATGTTAAGTGAAATTTGGATTAAATCATTATGACAACCATCCTTTAAAATTATGATTACATCACACTGAAATGTAATAACACTCCTATTGAACATCATTTTTTTGTTATTTTATTTATGAATTTGTATCTAAATAGATTACATATTTTTAAATCAATATGAAATTTTGTTGTGTTGTTTTATTTATGAATTTTTAAGACACCATATTGCATTGTTTTAATCAATATAAAATTTTAAATATATTTGATTACAAAATAAAAATGTGACAAAGAGAAAAATGTATTATGCAAATAAATAAAAGATCGAACTAAAAGGATAAGACCTCATTTAATAGTTGTAGAATTTCAATGTAAGTAAAAAGTTGACTAATCCAAATATGTCCACTAGGAAGGAAGGAAGGACAAATAAAACATAAAATCCTTTATCAATGCTTCCTACATTAATTTAATATTGATACATTTGACATATTAAGCTATATGTCCCATGCATTTACCTCTCATTCCACCGGTGTACAAAATACAAAGGCTTTGGGAGCTTGCTACTTTGTATTATAGCTTAAGGAACAAAAATCACAAAAGAAGGATTTGGGAGCTTTTTGCCTTGTATTGTAACCTAGGAACAAAAACCAGCGATGTCTGAAAGATCGCTCAGGAATTCGATCATCTTCCTTCAAAAAATATTGATCCTGTTACTTCCAATGAAACACAAATATGTCAAAGACTTGCAAATTCTAGGTTACAATGTCAAATCATGGGAAGTATGCTAGAAAACATTTTGAGGGTTATTGAGCATCTACAAATTACAATATCGTTGTTTTTAAGGTGAATCATCGTTTTCATAGATATTCTTAATGCTAGATATCCGATTCACAAAAGAAGTTGTTAAAGACTTGACATAGAAATTGCAAATTAGTCAGAAGACAATTTATCATTAAAGCACAGTGGGATAACAACTTCAAGCATAGAACTATGTATCCGGATGGATGTAGTTTCAAACGATATTTGTCTCATATTGCGTTCAAACACAAATTCACGTTTAAAACATCTCCAAAAACTGCTTATCACAAATTAGGTACTTCACAAAGTGATGTTGTTGAACAATATGGAAAAGAATGATCTAAATAATAATTGAAGAGAAACTTTACTTCACAATGCCAAAGCTTTTCCTCGTTGCATGACATATTACTCTATTCATTAATAAATTTAAACTCAAAATCGCTTACAAAATACATTTGCTATCTCACTACAACTAATTTTATGACGTTATTTACAATTGTGCGCAATCGTCTCACAGAAGGACAATATTTTGTCAAAAATTTGTAAAATTTGATGAAATTATGAAGATTTTTAGATATTTTATAGGAAAAGCTAGAAATAAATTTATTTTGTACAAATGGTTTATATTCACCCTAATTTCGATTAGATGATGAACTGAAGAATGAATGGTTTACATAGTAGATGCTTTTACAACGCGATATAAGGCCAAAACAACAACTTACCATGACTAAACCCTAAATTATTTTCCCTTGGGAAAGTAACAAAAAATTCCCCTGTTGCACGAGCCCGATGAGAAGAATCAAAAGGCATGTAAGGTGATTCTTCACATCCTTTTATAAAATGAAAAAATCATCACTTATCATCACATCGCTCATTTGCAAAAGACATAAACCCTGAATTGTCTACTAATTTGCAAACACAAACCCTCGCAATAAAATCACTAGGACATTATAGTAATGAAAACCACCAAACCATCATGGAAGAGGTGCCCGTACTTTGAAAATAAATTCAAGGTTGCAGATCTTTTCCCATTTTTTTTTCTTCAAGACAATGAGATATAAAATCATTGGAATTTATCTAAACGTCAATTGTCGAAAGACAGGTATGGCATGCCACCCATAGCCTTTTTTTTTTTTTTCACCATGGCCTTCCATCGTCTCCTTCATCGACCTTAACAAGACCCACTGAGTTCTCCACTTTGACATCATTGTGGGCCTTATTGAAGGAATATTCAATTATACTCACCTGAGTGAACTGCAGAGAATTCCATAAGAAAGGTAGAATAATTTAAAAAGATTGTAGGTAGAAAAACAACCTACAAAAGAAATATGTTCCTACTAAACATTTACGAAACACAAGAAATAAAATACAAAACCCTTAAAATGATGTTAGTATCCTTCTAGAGGCTTTCTCTAGCAATTTAGCCTTGCCAGTGAAAACTCCTCGAATACATGGATAGAGTTGAGAGTAGAGCTTTTGTCATCTCCGTGCAATGTCTGTGAAGGAGCGTATTCCTACAGAGGAGTATAGTCCCCGCGAAACCCTTTTGGATGATACCTTAGTCCCTCCACTGCTACGCACGGCCCAGACTCATTCACATTTTGATCCATGAAGAAGAAGCTGATGAACCCATCAAAGGTTTTTCCAACCTGGATCTCTCCCGTGACATTCTCAATGGTTAATGCCTATCCGAAGAAACCAAGAAAACCTCAAAAATTTGATATTAATCACACACTGTTGTTAACATCTGCTCAACAATGAAAAGAGGAATGATAAGGACGATGTTGCAAAGGTGGTGCAACAGAGTAGTGGAGGAAGTTAAGAAGTATTTGTAGAAAACGACAGGTGGTTGGAATTACAATGATATAACTCAGACAAACGCAGTGGACATACATACATGGCAGTTGTTGATTTGTTGAGGACATATATGCATGGAATTTGTTGATTTGTTACTGACAGACGACGAAAGGATACGAGGAAACTCTCCTTAAAAGAATGCCTTTGGATTAATTAGTAGAGCGATGAGAACTCAATTCTTGTTGCATCATCTAAATTTCTTAATTCATCTTTTAACTTTATAAGTTTGTTGGAGTTAGTATTGATCTAATATACATGTGGAAATTGTTTTTCCTTGCCTTGTATGGATAGTGAAAGAACGGTTTGGCATATTAATTTTAGGGGAAATGTTTAAATAAAGATAAATGCACAGATTTGTGGCCTCCTAGGATTCTAGTGTTATTGGAAAGAATTTTTGAGAATTGTAATTACATCATTTTTTTTTTGGACAAATCGAAATGTTGTACATAATATTATTTGGATATGATTTTTTTTGGTAAAAATTCTAGAAAATAAAGTGCATTTTGCATCAATGGGAGTATATTATGATTATTATAATGATGATTAATGTTTTTAAGATTAATTGATCTATCAAACCTTAAGAGTGTAAGCGATTACTCTAGTTCCTTTAAAATATATAATTTTATGCCAAAAAAATATTGAGAGAAACTTTCCAAAATCATTATAGCTGGATGGCTTAGGAGGTTAGGAAGGCCTATATTATGGCAAATATTTTTAAATTGGGATCTAATTTCAGTATAGATCGAGCACTATACGAGGAAGTATTCTTCATATTTAACCCTCTTAATGTTACAAAGATGTCAAATTCTTTCATCCCAGGGTGTTTTGGGAATTGTCCAACACCTAGTTTCACTATGTAGCTAGTGAGAGTTTCTTCTTATTTTAACAATGTTGATCTCAGTGTTATTGAGATTCTTAATTATTGAATTTGGTAGCATTGGTGGTACAATGCTATTAGTGTATCGCTTGGTGATTAAATCTCGGTAAGGTTTTATCACTATGGTTGACCATAGATGATTATGGTTTAACATGTTGACCATGGTTGACATGGATGGCCATGTTGACTATGGTTGACAATGTTTAGTTTGGTTGACCTCGGTTAATGATATTTGACCATGTTGACTATGGTTGACCATGTTTGACCATAGTTGACCATGTTTCACTATGGTTGACTATGTTTGACTATAGTTGACCATGGTTAACATAGTTGAAGATGTTGAATATGGTTGATAATGGTTGACCATGTTGATTTCATGGTCAACCATAGTTGACCATGGTTCACTATCTTTACTACATGACTATGGTTGACCATGTTAACTATGTATGACCATATAGACTATGCTTGACCATGTTGACTAGATTATGGTTGACCATGTAGTGAACATGGTTAATCACAGTATACCATGATTGACCTTGTTGACTACGTGACTATGGTTGACCATGTTGACTATGTATATCCTTGTAGATTGTGCTTGACCTGGACTATAGATGACCATGGTTGATCATGTTTGATTAACCTTTGTTTACCAAGGTCAACCATAGTCACCAACATGGTTGACCATGGTCAACCATAGTGAATCATGGTCCCCCTGGTCAACCGTAATAGAGCATGGTAATACATGGAATTAATATATTAATATATTTTAATTCATATATATCATAGAATATATTTAAAAAGCTAAATACTCTTTAACATTGTAAATATATTTTGAGTTTGTAAATAGTTTGGATTTATATTTTTTATATTTATATTTTAATTCACAAATCTATTAATACTCCTATGGATTGTCAACTAGCATAACCATGTTTAAGTAAAAGTGGTTGATATACACAAATCAAGTATATATATCAACATCATTAGTTTTAAAAAGTGGAAAATGACACAAATCAAGTATATCAAGCACTTTTACTTAAATGTGATTGTATTAATATATATTTTATTAGAAAAATATTTGGCTCTTAAAAATAAATTAAATATAAACTCTATCTAAATGCAACTAAAAGAAGTAACATAATTTACAACGACTTATTTAAAAACCGTTTGGGATAAGCATGATTATTAGTGTATAGCAGTGATTAGTTCATTTTCCCAAGTGCATGTTGGTTTCTCCCAATCTCATCAAGGGTGGGACACTATAAACCAAATTGTAAAAGAAGGATGTAAACTATAAAACCATTCCCTATATATTTAGAATGGAAAATATTGCTTCTATTTATTATAAACATTTTATTATTTTATTTTATTTTTGACATTTTAGGATTGCTTTATTAGAAATTTGATTAAAAATTATTAAAACTTTAGATTTGAGTTGTTGAATCTATATAATTTGAATATCAAAAAGTTGATCATGTTTGATTCACCTTGGTTTACCAAGATTAATCATAGTCATCAACATGGCTGACCATTGTCAACCATAGCCAATCATGTCCCCCATGGTCAACCATAATCGACCATAGTAATACATGGAATCAATATATTAATATATTTATCATATATATTGATATATTTTAAATCATATATATCATAGAATATATTTATAATGTTAAATATTCTTTAACATTATAAATATATTTTGAGTTTATAAATAGTTTGGATTTATATTTTTAGTTTAATTCACAAATCTATTAATCCTCCCATAGGTTGTCAACTAGCATAACCATATTTAAGTAAAAGTAGCTAATTTTCTATAGTCCATAATGGTTTCACCCAATCTCCACAAGGGTGGGACATGGGACACTATAAACCAAATGGTAAAAGAAGAGAGGACGTGAACTATAAACCTATTCACTATATACTTAGAATTACAAATATTGCTTCTATTTATTATAAACATTTTATTATTTTATTTTATTTTATTTTTAACATTTTAAAATGGTTTTGTTAGAAATTTGATTAAAAATTATTAAAACATTAGATTTGAGTTGTTGAATCTATATAATTTGAATGCCAAAAAATTCACGCAAAGATTCTAATTAATTCTTTAAAATTAATTAAAATAGAAAAAAAAAAGCCTCTAATTAATGCAAGGTGAAGCTGCCATTTGGTAGAAATCGCTTGATTATAAGGAGATGATGACACTCTCCAATGGAGAATTTGAAAAGATATTGTTAGAAAAGTGGTCTCATGGAAACAATAAGGATACAGAGAGAACCAAGAGTTTATTTTCATGTGAGAAATTTATATTACAAGTTCATGGTTGTATTCATAAAGAAAATATCATTGTTTCTATTAACCCTAGTTGCATGCATAATTTTATCAATGTTCAGTTGGTTAACAGATTGCAAGTTCCAGTAAAGACTATTCAAAGCACACAGGTTGAGGGTGAAAATGTTTAAATTTTTAAAGATTTGAAGATTACCATGGATAAATATGTGTTGCATTCATAGTTTTATGCTAAGGATATGGATGAAGTGGATATTGTTTTGGGATATCCTTAGATAGAATTAGTGGGTACCATTAATATTAATGTGAAAAAGAAGTTTTTGAAGTTGTGGTACAAGAAAAAGAAAATCACATTGCAGGATGTGTCTCTCAGTAAGAAATATGGGTCCATGGAAGCTAGAAAATAAGTTATTACCGTGTCTGAAGTTGAATCAGAAGTAGAGTCTACAGAAGGAGATGATGCAAAACTACAAAAATGACATAATCAGGAAGCTAAGGAGGTCATTGACTCAAACACACAAAGTGTTGCAAATTTGAAGAAAAAAGAACAAATTCCTACAGTTGTTGTATATCATCATCCACATCATATAGAGACACAAACGTCATCAAGGCAAGGGCGTGTGCATTAACACATTTATGCACCAGCATGGCACTAGACAGGAAACCGATCAAGAGGTGCATGGAGGACTACTTACACTACGGGAAGAGCTCAATCTATAGAAACAATCCCATGGCAACCCCGACATGATGCAGAGCAAGATCAGGGTCGCAAGGTAGCAGATAGACATCATGTTCGGCTTCCATTGGGATGGATGAATGGTCGTAATCGGTACCAGTTGGCTACATTGCTTAGCCAGTCATATGTATGGTTTCTTCTTATGTTTCGAGGATGAAACATGTGAAGGGGGATGGAATGTAGTATACCTAGGGAGGTAATATGGGGTACCTAAGGAGGTACCCAATGTGAATGTAGTTATGTGTTATTAGTGGAAGTCATTTAATATATGAGAATGTGGTCATTCAATGTAAGGTGGACTGGGTCCACTATATTAATAAAGGCCCACTATGGTAGTTGGATGTAATAAATGTGAGAAGGCTCTCTAGAAGGTCTCTAGGAGATAGGGAGAGCTATATAAAGAAGTGTAAGCAATGTAATGAAAAATAGTGAAAAATATTAGCATTGTAACAAGCAAGTGTTGCTTGAGGAGTGCATTCCTTCCTTAAGGAATAATATATGGTGTTACCCCACCTCAAGGGTTTCCTCTATATTCTTGTGTTCATGCTATGGTGAATGGTTTATGGTTTACTCTTTCTCTTATTGAAGTGTATTTGCAGATGTTATAGGCACTTAACACATGTATTGCATTGTGATGTCACAATATGAAAAACATATGTCACAATTTGTTGATCATAGTAATGTTGCAATCTACCAAACATAGTAACGTCGAAATGTGACAAACATATACAAATGTCACAATTGGATGAACATAGCCCTGTCATCGTCATATGATGAACAAAGCCCTATCATCGCAATGTGACAAACATTTCCCTGTCGTCACAATTTGATGAACATATCCTCGTGTTGCATTGTTGTTCATACCCACGAACATTGTTCTAAGTCTGATATAAAGGAATTCTAAAAGTGTAAAACATATTTATTAATGTTTTAATGTGTTTCAATGTGATGTCACAATCTGAGGAATATATGTCACAATATGTTGAACACAATAATGTTGCAATCTACCAAACAGAGTAACATCGCAATGCGATGAACATATCCTCGTGTTGACATGTATTGCATTGTGATGTCAAAATATGAAAAAAATATGTCACAATCTGTCGATCATAGTAACGTTGTAATCTACCAAGCATAGTAACGTCAAAATGTGTCAAACACACACAAATGTCACAATTGGAGGAACATAGCCCTATCATTGCCATATGATGAACAGAGCGCTATCGTCGCAATCTAACGCACAATGTGACGAACATTTCCATGTCGTCACAATTTGATGAACATATCCTCATGTTGCAATGTGGTGCACATATCCTGACGTCGCATTGTGACAAACATTTCCAAACGTCACAATGTGACGAACACTACGCATTGTCGCAATGTGATGTACACAACCCATTGTGGCAATTTGAAAAACATAGACCAACATTGTAAAGATATGAAAATTTTCTAACGTCATAATGTGACGAATATAACCCATTGTAAGACTCTAACAAACCTATTCCAACGTCATAATGTGACAAACAAAAACCCTTCGCTATTATTTGATGACCATAACCTTACACTATCATGTGACTAATGAAAGTTGATGCCAGAATGTGATCAACAAAAAATGATGTTGCAATGTGAAGAAAAAAACATGATCAACATTGCAATGCAACAGTGCCATATAAATGTTTGGTTAAGCATAATAAACATGGGCTATCATAATCACATCCACATGGTCAATGAAGGTCAACTGTGGACATGGTCAGCCTTAATAAACCCGAGTCAACCGTCATGTATTATTAATGTATTACTATTTAAATTATGTATTAATAATGTATTACTATCTTAATAATATTTTTATTAAGGTATTAATACTTTAATAATTTATTTATTAATGTATTATTACTTAAATAATGTATTATTAATGTATTAATAATTATGTTACATTATACATTAATGTAATAATGTATTATTAATCTACTAATACTTTAACAATGTACTACTAACATCATTAACATCAATGTATTACTATTTATTAATGTTTTAATGTGTTCATACTTTAGTGACGTATTTATTATTGCATTTAATGTATTAAATGTATGAAATGCATTTTTTTGGATTATTACGCCCAACAATGTATTTAAAATGTATTGATAATTTGAAAATGTATTAATTAATATTGTATAGACGTATTAATTATTAATACATCAGATTATACATTAATGTAAATTTGTACTTTAATTTATACACTACATTAATTTTCATAATGTATTTATTAATATATTAATAATTTTATATGTCACATTATACATTATGTATTAATTGTTTAATAATTTTATATGTCACATTATACATTATGTATTAATTGTTTAATAATATATTACTAGCATGGTTAAGATCAATGATGATGATGATGATTAACGTCCACTAACACCGAATTGGTCTATCGGACCTTAAGAGGGTAAGTGATTACTTGTGATTCTTTAGAATTTTGTTTCTGTGCTCGAAAAACATTAAGATAAGCTTTCTAAGATCCCCATACTTTTGTTGAGTTAAGAGGTTAGCAAGGTTGGTAGTGTGATAAATATTTTGAAAATGAGATCTAATATGGGTATAGGCTGGAAAATCTAAGAGAAAGTGATTTTCATCTTCAACATTCTTAGTGCCACAAAGGTGACACACTCTTTTATCCCATGGCATTTTAGGAATTGACCAATGCCAAGTTTCACTATGGAGCTCGTGAGAATTTGTTCTTATCTTAGAAATGATTATTTTTTTCTTTACACTTGGCAAAACAAATAGATAATTTTGATCTTCTAGATTAGGGTGGATTGCATCTTTATAATACCTTAATTTTCTTTTTTCTTCTAACTCTTTATCACGCCACATTTTCTCCTTAAATTTTGATTTGACGGGTGTCTTTATGCCATCCTCGCTTGAGTCTATGGTGGTTATGAATTGATTTTGAAGCAATTTTAGGTAGCCTCTTGTCTTCCATGTTGTTTAACTTGTTCTTATACATTAGGTATCTATTCATTGCCATGCTCTCAATGGGGGAGGGGCTTGTTTCTAAGAGAAGGATGGGATAGGGTGTATTTCCTTTAATTTTGAGATTATAGGTTATAAAATTCCATTGTATTTTCTCTATCTTTCTCCAGGATTCACGAGAGATACTACAACCCCATACTTCACATCCATAAAGAATAACAGGTGTAATAGGAGTCTCAAAGAGGAGTTTCTTCTTATCCCAACTCCAAAGATCAACTGATTTACAATTGTTTTCAAGCCCATAATAAGCTTTCCATCCCCCAATAATCCTTTTCTCAATGCTATAGTTCCAATTGATCTTGTGGTGAATATCAATTCCAAGATATTTGTATGAAGTCACTTCCTCCAAGTTGTTGTTTTCATATACAAAGGTATCATAAGCGATCTTATTGGATTTAATAATCACGACCTTAGTCTTATTAGTATTAATAGTCATACCCATATTGGAGCAAAAATCCTTGAGGATTCTTAGTTGGTTTTCAAGATCATGGGGACTCCTTG
>JZKD02S1956513.1:17673-28784 GCA_000966675.3 Picea glauca
GTCGATACCCAAGTCAAAGCCTGCGCATCAAGCATCACACCAAGCCACGAGGAGGAGGGGACTGTGTCCCATGCACTACGCGTAATGAAAAAAAATATATAAGTATAAACAATATAATATGTATATATATATATATATATATATATATATATATATATATATATATATATATATATATATATATATATATATATATATATATATATACAAATATAAAAAAAAAACTCTATTTTCAAATGCTGCATCTGTTTCTATCAAAACCTATTTGACCGGCTCCAACCGAGGAGGAGGTTGCAAGTGATAGGGAGAATGTTTTGACTAAGATCAATGAAGCAATGGAAAAAGGGGAGTCAATATATGGACATTTTCCACAGTTAGTTTTGGATCTGGTTTCTGAAAAAAATTTGAGAGCTTATTGATGAAAGTACAGAGGTTATTGCTTTGCAGAAGGCATGTACCAATGCATTTCATTTTTATTCCAAGACAAAGCCAACTCCCTCAACGGAATCTGTAAAACGAACAAAGGGATTGCCTCGAGAAGGGCTGCATCCGATTTTTTTAAAAATGAAATTGGGACTAATGAGGCAGCTGCTTTAGCTTTTTCCGAGTGCTTGAAAGAATTCAGGCCGAAGCAGACAGTTCTAGAGACTGAAGGGGAAGCAGAAAAAGCAAACCATCTTCTTGGTATCGAGTTTACCTACAACGACCATTACCCAAGTATCAAGCAACGAGCTCAAAGTCACAAGGCAGCGCACAAACAATCCAACACCCAAGCGAATAGCCACAACAAACAATCCAACACCCAAGCGAGCAGCCACAACAAACAATCCAACACCCAAGCAAACAGCCACAACAAACAATCCAACACCCAAGCAAACAACCACAACAAACAAGCGAATAGCCACAACAAACAATCCAACACCCTGTGAACAACCACAACAAACAATCCACAGACCATGCGCCAAGCCACGGGAGGAGGCTTAGGAACCAAGCTCGCGACCAAGTGCCAAGCACATATACCAAGTCTCGAAGCCATATTTCATGACCAACTATTCAATACACAACACCAAGCCAGTGCACAAGCTCCAAACCAAGCCATCAAGGAGACTCCATTATCTTCTCAACTGTTCAATACGCAATACAAAGTCCAGTGCATAGGTTAGCGCACCTACATACAACACAGGTCAAGATTCAATGCCACGCTAAGCACCAAACTCAACAACGCTATACCTACCTCATGTACAGAGACTATGCGCCAAGCCACAAAAGAGGAGCTCATGAGGGCATAGTTGCAGCCCGCAGGCCTTTTCCAAGCCATGAGAGAGGAGGCTCCAACCATTACTGTAACCCTAGCCACACTTGCAGAGTGAGAGAGGTGGCAAAAGAGCGGAGCGTTATGAGAATGAGTGTATGGTTAGGTGATGCAGGAGCATCGTCAGCAGCAAGTGAGCGCGAGTAGCGCCAATGCATTTTTGGCACATGTTCAAAGGTGTTTAAATTGTTTTGAAGTAGGATGCGCCAAACATAAATGAAGTAGTTAAGAAATGGTGTACTTGTGATTGTAATCAAACCTTGAGTGTCCCGCTCTTGTCTGAAAGATTAAGAGGCATTTATGTTAATAAATGTAGGTAGGTGGCTTTAAAGTTCTAGATTTGACAGTTTAGAGCGAGGAGGGAAACGGGATATAGACACCCTCATTGTATAGTTGTAACATTATTATGAGAAGAGCATAGAGCATAGAGAAGAAGAAGCAGAGAGCTGTGTAGAAGAACCCATGTACAAAAGTTCTGAGATTAATATATGAAGCTTTGATTCAGACTCATGGTGTTCAAATACTTTCTGTGTATGCATGAATGAATGTTATGCTCATGATTGTTTTACTCTTTCTATTATACATTTGCTTTTATGCCATGTATGTATGATTTCGTGTTAAGAATTCGAAGTCTGAGAGAGTAAGGAATGAGTTTCAATTGTTTCTCTGTCTGAGCAAGAGTTTTCTTGCAAGGAGTGCAGCGAAATCATCCACAAGGAGTGCGTTGACGGGTTTAGAGTTTCAATATCTGAAAGCTTAGGAGGGATAACATTGTTCTCATTCTCGCAGAAATGCAAGTTGAGTACAGGAGCCGTGCAAAGTGTGCGCAGGCCGAGTAGAATCTCAGGGGTTGCAACCTTAGGGAATTCTTGAAAGACTATTGTCGCATGGAAGTGCAAGAGTCGAAGAATTCAATACTTGGAAGTATTGAAGGGGAGTGCGTGCAGGAGTCTTCTTGAAGACTCGAGTTGTGGAGAAAGCTCAGGAGGGATAGAGTCTTCGAAGTTGTCGAAGAGAAGCTCAAGAGGGCTAGTGCCTTGAAGTGTTGGAAGAAGGCGTAGCGACGTTGTTTGCAGGTGGACAAGTTTCGTGAAAGAATACTTGTTCCATTTTGCCGGAGTCCTCAAGGAGAAATTGGACGGTTGGAATTCTCCGTGGAGAATTCGTGAAGTCTCGAGGGCCGTCAGATATTACAGAGGAGCAGGGGAGTTACGGCAAGAATTCTTCAAGTGCAATCTTGGGAAAAATTAGACCTTGGGATCCAAGTCGATAGGGGTCGTTGGATCATTCATGTAATCTCATTTCGAGGTTTCACGAGTTGGAGAACCGAAAGCCTTGCAACGAGATTCACGAAATTGCGAAGTGCGAAGTCCCGAAGGGGCGAAAAGATTTGTGTGGGGCCACCTATTGGTGAAGTGTGTCAGAATTCGACATTTCGATGTTTCGGAGGATAGGAGGTTGAGACTTCTGTCCCAAGATCCCCAAAATCGCAAGACATGATATAAGTATGGGGAAAGGGTGTCGTCAACCATTTCATAAAATCGGTATTTCGGGGTTCGACAGTTGGAGAGTTGAGAGACTCGGAAGGAGAAGTCGCGAAGTCACGAGTTGCAACAGAGAGCAGCGAGGAGTTCGGGATCTCGGCACTTCGGGTGTCGGGATACAAAGGAGGCATCGCTTGGGGTGCGAAGTTGCGAAGTGCGAAGTTGAGCACGAGGGACACGTGGCAGAACCACGTTGTGGGCCCGTGTGATAGACAGGCGGACACGTGTCATATAGTGGAAGGAGTCAACACTCCGTTGACTTCTCGCGTCTCGGGAATTCACGAGATAAGAGCACGTGAGCTTGACGCTACAACTCGCAAAGTGGCGAGTAGCGAGGGGTGCTAGTGATAAGACTAGCCAACGATCACACATGGAGGGCACTGACATAAGGGAGCCATACCCGTATCGACATTTCAGGTATCATGAATTTGGGAAGAAAGAGTCGGGAGTTTCTACTCGTGAATTCGCGAGATTGCGAGTTACGACAAGTGCCTTTGGAATCAGGACTTAGTCATAGCGCTGTGGTCTCTTGGGGAGGAAGGAACTCGTGCCTAGTGTTATTCGCATAGGGGAGCTTCCGAAGGACCTAAGGATCGATTGGAAAGAGATTCTAGCAGGGAATCGAAAGAGCTGATCTGGTTCGAAGGAAACAAAGAATGATCCTATGAGCAAACTTCGGCCTGAGGGTCAGGGAGGTCTGCATCAATCTGGTATCAGAGCATAGGAGAATTTTCTTTGCTTTCTGTAGCAGGGAAAGGAGGAATTTTACAGCCATGCCGCCAAGAAGAAGAGACATACAAACACACGATCCGCTAGAGGAAAGGGAGATTTCAAGAGAAAGGGGTAGGCAGGTGAAATATCCAGCCATGGAAAGAGAGATGCATGACATACGCGCCAGACTCGTGGACATAGAAATAAAACAGAGGTGCACAACCGGTGTTGGAGATGTCAGTGAATTTGAAAGTGAAGATGAATCTGGACATGAAGGAGAAGAAGTTGCAGCAGAGGAGGCAAAAAATGAACGTTTGATTAGGGTGGTTGCAAGAATGAGTGCCAGGGCAAAAATGGACATTCCAGTATATGAGGGAAACCTGGATGTTGAAGAGACTCTAGACTGGATTAGAGCTCTGGACACGTATTTTGACTATGAAGATGTCGAGGAAGACAGGAAGGTCAAACACGCTGTCACAAGATTGAAAGGACATGCAGCATTGTGGTGGGATGAGCTACAAGCTGGCAGACGCTGCAAAGGCAACCAGAAAATCAAGAGTTGGGATAGGATGGTTGCAAAGATGAAGGAAAAATTTATTCCCAGGGATTACCAAATTACTTTGTTTCGAAAGATGCAGAATTTGAGACAGAAGATGATGTCAGTAAAGGAGTACACTGAAGATTTCTATAGGCTGAACATCAGAGCAGGTCATCGGGAAAGCGATGAAGAAAAAGTTGCTAGGTATATGAATGGTCTGAGATACGAAATTCAGGATGAGATGAGCATGATGACCATCCGAACGGTGGAAGATGCTTATCATATGGCTCTAAAGGCTGAAGAGAAGCTGAGCCGAAAGCAAGGTCAAAGAGGCTGAGGCAGAAGTCAGCCTAGAGGTAAGACAATTGTCCAAGATAGGAATCAGAAACCCAAGGAAGACTGGAAGAAACCTTAGACTCAGACTGAGAGAGCTGGAAGTTCACAGAGAGGGAAATATGCCAAATAGAGAGGACAATATGCTGATAACAACACTTTTCCTCGTACTAGAGGTAGAGGAAGAGGAAGAGGTGGAGTGGTAAAATGCTTCACATGCGGAAAGAATGGATACAAATCTTATGAATGTCTAGATAAGAAGAAAGAAGGTGGTGAGACTCACATTACCGAAGCACAAAGACAGAATGTTGAGGCAGAGGATGCTGAAGGTGGGAGCTCACTGATGATGCGAAAATTTCTCTTGAAACCAGAAAAGGAGGTAGAGAATCCAGTCCAGAGGAATAGACTTTTTCGAACTGCTTGCAATACCAAAGACAGGGTATGCAAAGTCATCATAGATAGTGGTAGCACGGACAATATCGTTTCTACAGAGATGGTAGAGAAGCTGGAGCTGGAGACTATTGAGCATCCAAGTCCATACAGAGTTTCGTGGCTACAAAAAGGACATCAGGTAAATGTCACTAAACAATGTTTAGTTGAATTTAAGATAGGAGGATATAACAATAAGATATTGTGTGATGTCATTCCCATGGACATTTGTCATCTATTGCTGGGTAGACCGTGGAAATATGACATAAATGTGATTCATGATGGGAGGAAGAACACATACACCCTAGAGAAGAATGGGAGAACTCACATGTTGCTTCCAATCAAAGATAAAGAGGTGAAACCTGAAGTAAGCAACGCTGTACTTCTCATGAGTGGAAAGGAACTTCTTACAAAGGTTAAGAAGAAGGAGGAACCACAATTCATTGTGGTCAGGAAGCCTAAAATTGTTTTAACCAGTACAAGGGTAGATGATTTACCAGAAGAGGTTCAGAAACTATTGGAATAGTTTGTCGACATAGTAGTGGACGAACTACCTCATTTGTTTCCACTGATCAGAAGTGTAAGTCATCACATTGATCTCATACATGGAGCTAGTTTACCAAACAAGGCAACATACAGATTGACGCCGCAGGAGAATGAAGAGGTCAAGAGATAGGTCTAGGACTTAATGGACAAGGGGTTGGTTAGAGAAAGCTTGAGTCCATGTGTTGTTCCGACAATGTTCAGTCCGAAGAAAGACAGAGGCTGGATGATGTGTACTGACTCGAGGGCAATCAACAAGATAACCATTAGGTACAGATTTCTATTGCCAAGGATGGATGATCTGATGGATTGTTTGAGTGGGGCTAATTTTTTTCAAATGTTGATTTGAAGAGTGGTTATCATCAAATTCGTATGAGAGAAGGAGACGAATGGAAGACAGCCTTCAAGACTAATGAAGGGTTGTATGAATGGCTTGTTATTTCATTTGGCTTAACAAACGTGCCAAGTACCTTCATGAGATTAATGAATGAAGTCCTGAAGAATTTCATCGAAAAATTTGTCATTGTGTATCTTGATGACATACTGATTTTTAGTAAAATAGAGGCAAAGCATCTGAAACATTTGGCTACAGTGATGAAGAAGCTACAGCAAGAGAAGTTGTTGATAAACATGAAGAAATCCTCATTCATGAAGACAGAGCTCATTTATTTGGGGTTTGTTATTTCTGAAGATAAGTTGAGGATGGATCCAGATAAAGTGGAGGTGATTAAGAATTGGCCATCACTGAAAAGTATCTTTGAAGTTCGAAGTTTTCATGGATTGGCTAGTTTCTACAGGAAATTCATCCGGAATTTTAGTGGAATTAGTGCACCGATGATGGACACAGTGAAGAAGAGACACAAGTCTTTTCACTGGACAGAAGAGGCTGAGAAAAGTTTTAATTTGCTAAAAAGTAAAATCATGGAACAACCAATCCTGGTGTTGCTTGATTTCAAAAAGACATTTCAAGTAAAATGTGATGCAAGTGGGTTTGCAATAGGGGCAGTCTTGAGCCAAGAAGACAGGCCAATAGCATACTTCAGCGAGAAGCTGAATGAAGCGAAAGTGAAATACTCCACGTATGGAAAGGAGTTCTATGTTATTATTCAGGCATTGAAGAAATGGAGACATTACTTAATCCCTAAGGATTTTGTCTTATACAGTGACAATCATGCTTTGCAATTTGTGACTCAACAAGAGAAGTTGAATCAAAGACATGTTAAATGGGTTGAATATATGCAGAACTTTACTTTTGTAATTTAGCATATTTCTGGAACTTCTAACAAAGTTGCTGAAGCTTTGAGCATGAAGTGTTTGGTATTTCAGGAGTTCAGAGTCAAAACTTTGGGTTTTGATGACCTTAGGAACATGTACAGAGATGATCCAGATTTTAAGGAGGTGTATGAAGCAGCTGAGAATCCAATTCTCAAGAACATAATTCAATGGATAGAATACATGATCCAGGAAGGATTATTGTTTAAGGGTAATCAACTTTGTATTCCAAAATGCTCCATGAGGGAGAATTTGCTGAAGGAGAAACACAGTGGAGGATTGGCTGGGCATTTTGGTCATGAAAAGACGTTATCAAAGTTAAATGAGTCATATTTTTGGCTAGGAATGAGAGAAGACGTCAAAAGATTCATGGACAGATGCAGAATTTGTCAGCATTCAAAAGGGAAGAGGCAGAATGCAGGCTTTTATCAACCGTTACCCATACCTGAGAGGCCGTGGGATCCAGTCAGCATGGACTTCATATTGGGGCTGCCGAGAACACAAAGAGGGTTTGATTCAATCTTTGTGGTAGTGGATAGATTTTCTAAGATGACACACTTCATACCATGTCAGAAAACCAGTGACACAACTCACATTGCGAATCTATTTTTCAAAGAAGTTATTCGACTTCACGGCTTGCCAAGGAGCATAGTTTTGGATCGAGACACCAAGTTCGCGGGACATTTCTGGAGAACCTTATGGAAAAATTTGGGAACAAACTTGTCGTTCAGTTCAACTTATCATCCTCAGACGGATGGACAGACAGAAGTTGTGAACAAAAGTTTGGGAGACTTGCTGAGGAGCTTGGTGACAATACACCACAGTCAGTGGGACAATATTCTACCATAGGAGGAATTTGCATATAATGATTCAATCAACAGAAGCACATGGAAGAGTCCATTTCAAATAGTTTATGGCATGTAGCCAAGAGGAGTTTCTGAATTCAGGGATTCATAACAGAACGCAACTAGGAGTGCTAGTGCATAGGATTTCGCAGAAGCGTCATAACCAAGTTAAGGAGTGATTACAAAACTCAAGCCAAGAGTATAAGCGAAGAGAAGAACAACACAAGAGAGAAATTCAGTTCGAAGTTGGTGATTTGATCCTTGCACACTTGAGAAAGGAAAGGTTCCCAAGGGGGACATATAATAAATTGAAAATGAAGAAAATTGGACCGTGCCGAATCATAAGGAAATTTGGGACAAATTCTTATGAGATCGAATTACTCGAGGGGATCGAAATTTCTATGATATTCAATGTCTCAGATTTGTACCCTTACAAAGCTGGAGTAGACAGTGAACAACCAGAGGTTCAGTGGACAAAACAGATGCCAGTTGCAGAGAAACCACAGATGGAAAGCATACTAGACAAAAGAATTAGCAAAAGAACCAGAAGAAGGGAATATTTTGAATACTTGGTCAAGTGGAAGGGACATCCAGTTGAAGACGCTAGTTGGGAAAATGAAGCCGAAATCCAGAAGCATGGACAGACTGTGCGAGAGCTCATGAACAGGAGCCCATGAAAATTTTCAAGCGAGGGAGTATGATGCAGGAGCATCGTCAGCAGCAAGTGAGCGCGAGTAGCGTCAACGCATTTTGGCACATGTTCAAAGGTGTTTAAATTGTTTTAAAGTAGGATGCGCCAAACATATGTGATTGTAATCAGACCTTGAGCATCTCGCTCTCGTCCGAAGGATTAAGAGGCATTTATGTTAATAAATGTAGGTAGGTGGCTTTAAAGTTCTACATTTGACAGTTTAGAGCGAGGAGGGAAACAGGATATAGACACCCTCATTGTATAGTTGTAACATTATTATGAGAAGAGCATAGAGCATAGAGAAGAAGAAGCAGAGAGTTGTGTAGAAGAACCCATGTACAGAAGTTTTGAGATTAATATATGAAGCTTTGATTCAGACTCATGGTGTTCAAATGCTTTCTGTGTATGCATGATTGAATGTTATGCTCATGATTGTTTTACTCTTTTTGTTATACATTTGATTTTGTGCCATGTATGTATGATTTTGTGTTAAGCATTCGAAGTTTGAGAGAGTAAGGAATGAGTTTCAATTGTTTCTCTGTCTGAGCAAGAGTTTTCCTGCAAGGAGTGCAGCGAAATCGTCCACAAGGAGTGCGTTGACGGGTTCAGAGTTTCAATCTCTGAAAGCTCGGGAGGGATAACATTTTTCTCATTCTCGCAGAAGTGCAAGTTGAGTACAGGAGCTGTGCAAAGTGTGCACAGGCCGAGTAGAGTCTCAAGGGTTGCAACCTGAGGGAATTGTTGAAAGACTGTTGTAGCATGGAAGTGCGAGAGTCGAAGAATTCAATACTTGGAAGTATTGAAGGGTTGCCGCAAGGAGTGTGTGCAGGAGTCTTCTTGAAGACTCGAGTTGTGGAGCAAGCTCAGGAGGGATAGAGTCTTCAAAGTTGTCGAAGAGAAGCTTAAGAGGGCAAGTGCCTTGAAGTGTTGGAAGAAGGCGCAGCGACGTTGTTTGCAGGTGGACAAGTTTGGTGAAAAAATACCTGTTCCATTTCGCAGGAGTCCTCAAGGAGAAATTGGACGGTCGGAATTCTCCATGGAGAGTTCGCGAAGTCCCGAGGGCCGTCAGATATTCCAGAGGAGCAGGGGAGTTACGACAAGAATTCTTCAAGTGCAAGCTCGGGAGAAATCGGACTGTGGGATCCAAGTCGATAGGGGCTGTTGGATCATTCACGTAATCTCATTTCTGGGTTTCGCGAGTTGGAGAACTGAAAGCCTTGCAACGAGATTCGCGAAATCATGAAGTGTGAAGTCCCGAAGGGGCGAAAATATTTGTGTGGGGCCAGCTATTGGTGAAGTGTGTCGAAATTCAGAATTTCAGCATTTTGAAGGATAGGAGGTTGAGACTTCTGTCTCGAGATCCCCGAAATCGCGAGACGCGATATAAGTACGGGGAAAGGGCGCCATCAACTGTTTCGGCAAATCGATATTTCGGGGTTCAGCAGTTGGAGAGTCGAGAGACTCGGAAGGAGAAGTCGCCAGTTGGGACAGAGAGCAGCAAGGAGTTCTGGATCTCGGCACTTCGGGTGTCGGGATACAAAGGAGGCATCGCTTGGGGTGCGAAGTTGAGCATGAGGGACACGTGGCAGAACCACGTTGTGGGCTCGTGTGATAGACAGGTGTACATGCGTCATATAGTGGAAGGAGTCAACACTCTGTTGACTTCTCACGTCTCGGGAATTCACAAGATAAGAGCACGTGAGCTCGACACTACAACTTGCGAAGTGGCGAGTAGCAAGGGGTGCTAGTGATAAGCCTAGCCGACGGTCACGCGCGGATGGCGTTGACATAAGGGAGCCATACCTGTATCGACATTTCGGGTATCGTGATTTTGGGAAGAAAGAGTCGGGAGTTTTGACTCGCGAACTCGCGAGATTGCAAGTTGCGACAAGTGACTTTGGAATCAAGCCTTGGTCATAGCGCTGTGGTCGCTTGGGGAGGAAGGAGCTCGTGCCTAGTGCTATTCGCACAGGGGAGCTTCCGAAGGACCTGTGGATTGATTGGAAGGAGATTCCAGCAGGGAATCGAAAGAGCCGATCTGGTTTGAAGGAAACAAAGAACGATCATGTGAGAAGACTTCGGCCCGAGGGTCGGGGAGGTCTGCTTCATTAGGTTTAGGTATGGAAGGTGCTGGAGGAAGCAGGGAGGGCACGTGGACTTTATGCATGCCCTCACCTAATTAATAATTTTTATTTTAGTTTTTTTTTCTATATTTTATTGATTTGTTTATTTTATTTTTTTATTCAATTATTCTTTTAAAGTATTTTAGTTTATTAAATTAAAAGAAAGATGGATAAATTAAAGTATTATTAGATTTAAAATTTTAATTGTTTATATTAGTTTTAAAAAAAAATCTTGTGTTTAATTATGTAAATTAAACATATTTAAATTTATGTTTTAAATTAATTATAAGTTAATATGATTAATCAAAAGTGGTTAATCAAAAGGAATAATTTAAATTAAATTAATGATTAATTAGGTACTTAATAAATTAATTAATAATAATAATAATAATATTAATTTACGGGATTAAATGAATGAATTGTTTAAGACGATTGGAATTAGGGTTAAAGTTTAGTTTAGATTTTAAGTTCTTAATAATTAATCAACTTTAGGTTGAAAATCACATTAATTAGTTTTAGACGAAAAGTTTAAGGACTTAGACCAAGGTAAGCGGGTGGGGGTTTCATGCACGCTAGGAAAGTAAGCTAGAGGAATTGGCGAGTATGGTGCAAAGCTAGCATAGCTACGAGGTGAGAGGGTCAATATTTTTCTTAGGCAAAGACATCAAGCTTAGACGCTTAACCCTAACCTAGCCACCTCCCCTAAAGAGAGTAACGTCTGTTTACAGGAAAGTAAAAAAAAAAACTTACGCCTAACCCTGTTTTCTAGT
>JZKD02S1956513.1:30387-53451 GCA_000966675.3 Picea glauca
TGTCTCACCTTGGGGTGCACTAGTAATTTTTGTAAAGAAGAAGGATGGTTCCTTACGATTGTGTATAGACTACAGGGACTTGAACCATGCTACAGTGAAAAATAGGTACCCAATGCCGCGAATAGATGACCTTTTCGATCAGATGAAAGGAGCAGCGGTATTCTCAAAGATCAATTTGCGATCAGGGTATCACCAGTTAAGGATTAAAAAAGGTGATATCCCAAAAACTGCCTTTCGAACTTGGTTTGGACATTACGAGTTTATCGTAGTACCTTTTGGATTGACCAATGTGCCAGCAGTATTCATGAGCCTCATGAACGGAGTATTCCGGAAGTACCTAGATCGTTTTGTACAAGTCTTTCTAGATGACATCCTCATCTATTCCAAAAACGAAAGAGAGCATGAGGAACACTTATGAGTGGTGTTGTCCTACCTTAGAGAGAACAAATTGTATGGGAAGTTGTCGAAGTGTTCCTTCTTCCAGAGAGATCCACTATTTAGGTCATATCATTTCCAGTGAAGGAATCTCTGTGGACTGAGAAAAGGTAAATGCCATTATGGAGTGGCTAGTGCCGAAAATGCCCATGAGGTGAGAAGCTTCATGGGGCTAGTAGGTTATTATCAGAGATTTGTGGAAGGATTCTCAAAAATAGAAAAACCCATCACCACTTTGCAGTGCAAGGGGGTTAGGTATGAATGGATAGAAGAATGTGATAGTGCATTCATTGAGATTAAGAGGTTACTAACTAGTGCGCCAATTCTACGAGTGTCGGATATGGAAAAGGACTTCACAATCTTCACGGATGCCTAGAAGCAAGGGTTGGGGGTTGTGCTAATGAAGGATGGAGGAGTGATAGCTTATGCATCAAGGAAATTGAAGAAACATGAAAATCCTTATGCTACTCATGATTTAGAGTTGGCAACTGTAATGCTAGCTCTGAAACTTTGGAGCCACTATCTTGTGGGGCGAAACTTTGAGCTCAAAATGGACCATCAAATTCTAAAACATCTCTTCACTCAAAGGGATCTGAATGCCAGGCAAAGGCGATGGAGTGAGTTTATGAGTGAGTACAATTTCGGTATTTCATACATCAAGGGAAAGGAAAATGTGGTCGCAGATGCCTTGAGTAGGAGACCATGTGTCTTCTCCTTGGTACCCTTAAAGGTCAATCTGAGGGAACGTGTCTTGACGCAACTCCAAGGAGACAGTTGGTATTTAGAGGTTACTTCAAACCTCCAGAGTGGGAGGAAATTAGATCCAAAGTATGAAGGATATAGTCTGGAAGCAGACGAACTATTGAGATATCGGGGAAGGATGTACATCCCTGAAGATGGGAATATTCGAAGCATCATATTGAAGGAAGCCCAGAGAGAAATTTATTGTGCACATCTGGGTGTGAAGAAGATGTACGCAGACATGAGGAATCCTTTTTTCTAGGTAGGCATGAAGTGCGATGTACTCCATTTCATCGCCAAGTGCCTAGAGTGTCAACAAATGAAAGCCGACCACCATCACCCGGCAGGCCTCCTACAACCACATGATGTTCCTATGTCCAAGTGGGAAGCCATCTCTATGGATTTTGTTGTGGGGTTGCCGCTCACATCTCATAGACACAATGCCATTCTTGTGATAGTTGATAAGTTAACCAAGAGTGCTCATTTTATTCCAATTAGAGACACTTACGATGTCACTGATGTGGCACGTGTGTTTGTAAGTGAGGTTATCCGTTTGCATGGGATACCTAAGAAGATCATTTCATATAGGGACTCCAGATTCACTTCTAGGTTTTGGACAAGTTTGCAATCAGTGTTGGGAACTCAGTTGAACTTAAGCACAACTTATCATCCTGAAACAGATGGGAAAATCGAGAGAGTAAATCAAGTCATGGAAGACATGCTTAGGATGTATTTCATGGATAATCAAACCCATTGGGAGAAGTAGCTACCTTTGGTAGAGTTTGCCTACAATAACAGCTTTCATAGCTCCATCGAAATGCCACCCTACGAAGTTCTGTATGGAAGGCCATGCAGAACGTCGTTGAGTTGGGATAGATTAGAAGACTGAGTAACAGTTGGGCCAGAATTTATTCAAGAGATGGAGGAACAGGTGATTCAGATTAGGCAGAGACTAAAGGAAGCACAGGATATGCAGAAAAGTTATGTGGATGCACACAGGACTGACCGGAGTTATGAAGTGGGAGACTAGGTTTTCATTCATATCAAGCCTGACAAGAGTACCATACTGTTAAGGAAGGGGATAAAGTTGTCACCTCAATTTATAGGACCGTTCAGAATCTAAGAGAAAATTGGCCTCGTTGCCTATCGTCTCGTAATGCCACCCCACCTACATAAAACTCATAATGTTTTTCATGTATCTGTTTTACGTCATTATGTTGTTGATGAATCACATAAGCTAAATTGGAAGGAATTGCAAGTATCGGACGTGGAAACTCTCACGGTAGAACCGTTACGCATATTGGACCGTAGAGTCCAACAACTCAGGAATCGTCTGGTAGACCAAGTTAAGGTCCAATGGGACAAGTATAGTCCAGGATCTACTACTTGGAAAGACGCCGAGACACTACGACAAGACTATCCCTTACTTTTTGACCACCTCAAGAATATGTTTCTCAAAGGTGGGGTGTATGTAACACCACCTTTTGACTTAGATAGCCAGGATTACCTGAGGCCTACACACTTTTATTTTCTATTCACAAGTGAAACTATTAAATGATACACTTGAACTTTTAAGACGTATAAATTTTATGAATGTTTAAATGTATTTGGATAATGATGGATATGATGCGATATATTGTTAGAATGTAAATTTTATGAATGTTTAAATATTATTGATGATGATGGATATGATGCGATCTACTATGTGAATGTAAATTCTATGAATGTCTAATTGTTATTGACGATGATGGATATGATGTGACATATTGTTTGAATGAGAATCCTATGAAGGTTTAAGTGCTATTAGAATGATGTTGGATATGATGCAATCTGTTTTGTAAATGATAATTTTATGAATAGGTGTCGTTAATTGGATTATGGAATATTATGAGATCTATTTCTAACTTGAAAACTTTGATGTTAAAGTTGTTGGTATGTGGATACCGAATCGAAATCATGGTTGTATGCAATTACATGATGATAATGCATAGAAATGTATGAGTTTGTGTTACAGACTAATCTGCAGGTTATGGGCTATGAAATAGCCAAGCGATAATGATGATGAAAAAGGATGTCATGACCACTGGCCAAGAAACAATATGGTATAAATCTTTGTATGTGAAATTATATTGTTTTGGATGCATTTCTATGATATATGGACCAGTGTAGGATTTTAGGTGGTGAGACTGCCCAAAATTGAATAGACGATGACAAAACTCCCAACAACACGGTGCCACTGTATATTCCATTGTAGGGTGTGGACCCTAGTCCTGTTAGGAGAGGTGGAGGCATTGCCCACCGTGTATCCTCCAAAACCTGAAGTCGTGGGAGGACGATGTTAGCTCATGCTCCCCTAGAGGTGTGATGATGACTGTCAGTTGCCTGCTGGGGAAGCTTGGTCAAGGTAGTGACACTTCCGCTTATGGGTTCTATTTGGAGTTAGGTCAATATAGTTGACACTCCAAGATAGTCCAGCAGAGGAAGGATAGGAATGGAAGGTGGAAGTAAGTTAGGGAAGAAGGATGAGTAGAAATAGTTGAGAGTGTATGAAGATTTGTCTTATGGTGGAATTTATTGTTTTTCCTTCTTAAAAGAAAATGTGTATATATATGAATATTCATAATCATGTAACTAAACTACAATTGTCTAAATAACATTGTTAAACTAGATAATTATAATTAAAGGATTTCGCAAGCATTTGATTGGTTTGTTTTATTTTATAAAATGAATAGTCTTGTTGAATGGATTGGATGCATATGGAAACTACTATAGAGATGATAGTTATTAATATTAGTACATGAACGAGACTTGTATGTACTAGCTACACATGCATTTCTTGCACATGTACACTAGTATGTATGAGTTTCTTGGCTTACTTACTAATAGTGTCGGTTATTTGTTAGGAATGTGTGAATCATGTTTCTTTTCCCGTGTATCATAAAATACTTTAACTTCGGGACGAAGTTACCTGGAGGGTGGGTGTATGTAACAACCCTAGCTAAATGATTGCTTAATATTTACCAAGTATAATTAATTAAATAATTAACTGTCCTAATGTGTATTAGTTAAATAATGATTATTTATTAATAATATTAATTAATTAATTACTTATTGTTTAATATATGTTGATTAATTAGTTAATTGATTGATTAACACATTTAATGTTTAGGGTAAAGAATTAAATACTTAATAACTTTTAATTCATTATTATAAAACTTTACGTATGCAGGGGGATGAAGCAATGAATGGAGGGATAAGGTGAGTGGCATTAAAGGAGGGTAGGAGGCGGTGAATGGAGGAGGATATGAGGGGGAGATGCATTCGAAAAAGGGGACTTTTGGAAATTTGGGGAAGAGGGAGCATTATTGGAGATTAGAGACTGTATTTCCTGGTTGGTAATTTTTGGTTTTGGAAGTTTGGGTGGATTGTTACAGGGGTGCACTAGGTTGCTAGGAGTTTTGGGCTCGAGGGCCAGGAATCCTCATGGAATCTTGGAGCTAGGGAGCCGAACAGGCTCTATTCCTAGCTGACAGGGAGGAAGATTCGGTTTTGGGCAAAGCAACAGAGAGGACAACCGGAGATTGGGAATTAGCATCAGATAGAGGTATGTATTTTAGTGATTATGCTATGTTACATGATGGATATGTGATTTACTTTCATGCTGTGGATAAATTTAATTTATGCTGAATAAGTTATGGTTAAATGTTGAAGATTTAATTGTACAACATACATTTTTCTTTATTCTTTATTTTAGCGTGTGTTTTATAAGGCTCTGTGGGGACAGAGACCTTACACACAATATTACTTTCCAATGGTTGACATCAATGAAAACCAACAATCCATACCAACTGTCCATCAACCTAAGACAACTATCTGACAATCTCCCCCTTTGGCATTGATGGCAAAACCAACATTGATGGCAACACTTAGTCAAGATAACATTCATGCTTATACTCCTCAACAATGTTTTTATTTCTCCCCCTTTGACATCAATTGCAAAGGGTATCTCCCTTTAGTGTTGCTCCCCCCGACTGAACTCTCCTTGGGGATGCTCCCCATGTCTACATGCCTTTTATTTTTCTTTGTGTTTATAAGCCTCTAATTACTCTCTCTCCTTTCATATGGATAATACCTCCCCCTTTGACAAAGGGTATCACTCTAAAGTCATATCGCTCATTCTTCCCTTGTGACAATCGCTCCCCTTTTAAACATGCATCTATGCTCTCTCTCCAAGAATTTTCCTTTGCATATGATAAATCTCTCTCCCTTTGTCATCAATGGAAAATGTATCTTTCCATTCGGGGTTTCTCCCCCTAATAGAACTCTTCCTAAAACTGATCTCCCAACCTGAATTATCCTATTTATGGTGCTTCCTCATGTACATCTAAGACATATATGATAATCATTCAAAAACATTCATTTTGGAGTAGAAATTACTCCTAGTCTCTGGTGAAGATACTCAAAGGATTCCCATGGAAGTGGTTTTGTAAAGTCTACCACTTGTTCTTTTGTGCCCACATATTCAACTCTAATGTTCTTCTCTGCAACCTATTCCCGTAGAAAGTGATACTTGATTGGAATGTGCTTCATCTTGGAGTGCATCACCAGGTTATTTGAGATACTGATGGTGCTTGTATTATCACAATAGATTGGAATGTGCTCATCATACTGCACCTGTATATCTGTCAGAGTTTTTTTCATCCATAGAACCTGTGTACAACATGTTACTGCTGCAATATAATCTGCCTCGACTGCAGATAAGGAAATTGATGATTGTTTCTTGCTTAACCATGATACTAAACACTCACCCAAGTAGAATGTTGTTCCATTGGTGCTTTGTTGGTCATCAATGCAACATGCCCAATCTACATCTGTGTAGGCAATAAGTGATAGATCATTTCCTTTTTGATACCATAATCCAAACTCTTATGTTCCCTTGAGATATCTAAAAATTCTCTTCACTACTAATACAAGTGATTCCTTTGGTGCTTCTTGAAATCGTGCCACCTGTCCAACTGTCTACATTACATCTGGTCTTGGATGTTGTCACATATAGTAAGCTACCAATCATTGACTTGTATTGCCTTTGGTTTGTAGACTTTGAATCATCATCTTTTCTCAACTTGCAACTGGTTTGCATAGGAGTGGTAACTGGTTTGCAATATTCCATTCTGAACCTCTTATCATTTCTATGATATACTTGGTTTTAGAAATAAAAATTCCTTGGTTGCTTTGACGTATCTGAAGTCCCATAAATAAGGATAGTTCTCCAAGTAATGACATTTCAAATTCATTCTGCATATCCTTTGCAGATTTCTGGCTTAACCTGTCATCATCACTACCAAAAATAATATCATCAACATAACATTCAATTAATAAAATACTATCTTGACTTACCTTGACGTAGAGGTTGTTGTCTGCACTTCCTTTTCTAAACCTTGCCTGTTGTAGATATTTATCCAGTCTAGAGTACCATGCTCTAGGAGCTCGTTTTAGAACATACAAGGCCTTATTTAATTTACACGCATAATCTGCATTCTTTGACAACTGAAATCCTTCTGGTTATTCAATGTAGACTTCTTCTTCAAGTTCTCCATTCAGAAAAGATGATTTTACGTCCATCTGATACACTTTAATATTTTTGGAGCATGCATAAGCTAAAAGCAATCGGATTGCTTCCATTATGGAAACTGGGGCAAATGTCTCTTCAAAGTCGGTTCCTTCAACCTATCCATATTCATTCAATTTATTCATGTATACCCACTTTGTGTCGATCACATTCTTATCCTTTGGTCTTGGAACCAATTCCCAAGTGTCATTTTTCTCTATTTGATCCAATTCTTCATCCATGGCCTTATTCCAAAACTCATCCTTGTTGGCCTCTTCAAAGCAGGTTGGTTCAATCGTAGATGAGAGTGCTAGGTGTGTTTGTTCTGGTGAACGGATTCTTCTTCTAGTCTCAACTTTTGCATCTTTGTTTCCGATAATCTGATATGAAGGATGATTCTTCTGCACTCGTCTGCTAGGTGTCTTTGGAGGCACTTGTTGAACTTTCTCTTCTTCTTCTGTTGGATCCTCTTCATCTTCCCCTTCTACTTCTTTTTCATCTTCTATTTCTTCTTCGTAAAGATGTTCCTTTGATTCATTTTCTTCTTCCTTTAATTCTGGTATACCTGTTTCATCAATTGTTACGTTGATGCTTTCCACAACTTTGTTCAATCTCAAGTTGTAACACTTGTATGCTTTCCTTGTACTTGAGTAACCAACAAGTACTCCTTTGTCCACACGAGAGTCAAACTTTCTCACTCTTCCATCTTCTCTTTTGATGTAGCATTTGCTTCCAAAAAATATGAAGTGCTTCACATTTGATGGTCTTCCTTTCCATAGCTCGTAGGGATTTTTGTCAGTGTTGTTTATGAGCATTACTCTATTTTGAATGTGAATTGTTGTATGCACTGCCTGTGTCCAAAAAATATCTGTCAATTTGGAATCCATTAGCATTGTTCAAGCCATTTCTTGTGCTGTCCTGTTCTTTCTTTCAACAACTCCATTATGTTGAGGTGTCCTAGCAATAGAGAATTGCCTTTTTATTCCATGACTACCGCAGTAGTCCATAAATTCCTTTGAAGTGAACTCTCTTCCATTATCAAATCTCAAGCATTTTATTTTTGAATCCATTTCATTTTCAACCATTTCCTTGTAGATCTTGAAGTTTTCAAAAGCTTCTGACTTATTCTTGAGAAAACAAACTGCAGTCATTCTTGTATAATCATCAACTAATAACATAAAGTATTTCTCACCTTTTAAACCCTTTGTTGTAGTTGGTCCAACTAGATCAGTATGCACAATTTTCAGTGGTATTGTTGTTGAATATTCCTTTGATTTGAACCTAGTCTTTGTTTTCTTTCCTTGTTGACAATGCTTGCATAAAGTGTTGGTTGGTTTCATTATCTGGGGCATTTATATGAATGCTTCTCTTTTGTTGACTTTGAAAAGGTTATCAAAATGTATGTGACCCATTCTTTTGTGCCATAGCCAACTTTCATCTTCCTTTTCTAGACAACGCTTTTCATTTCCAATTTCACTTAACACATATATGTTGCTTGAAGTTTTCGCAGTTGTAGCAATCAATTTTCCTGAACCTTATTTTCTTATCTAGCACTTTTGTGAATCGAAAGTAACTTTATGACCTTGGTCACACATTTGAATCACACTTAGAAGATTATGTTTCATATCTTCTACTAGTAGAACATTTTATTCTTTTGTATTCTTGTTCCCAATTCCGACTGTGCCTTTTCCAATGATTTTAGCTGAATCATCATTTCCGAAGGAGAGTGATCCATATCTTTCCTTTCTTAATGTAAAAAAACTATCTCTATCACTTGTCATGTTTTTTGAACAGCCACTGTCAACATACCAACCACGTTTCTTCTGCTTAGCTTGTAGAGCGAGTGTGCATTCTTCATTGTTGTATTGATTCTGCTTTCTTATCCATGTCTTTTTTTGAGGTTCCTGTCTGTGATTGTTGTTGTTTTGTTGTGGTTCTCTAAGAGGGATTGTCATTCTACAATATTTGGCCATGTGTCCAAAGTTGTTACACTTGTAGCATTCCACTTCATTGCTTAATGATTCGAACCTGTTGTAACTTCTTTTCTGTGTTTCACTAGGCCTTCTTGGACAACCCTTTTGTGTATGAATTTCGAAGTTGTTTATGTTCCTATTGTTAGCTCTGAAATTCACATCTTTATGTCCAAAATTATTACATGCATAACATAAACCAAAAAATATAGTTTGATACCTGGGAGTTGAAGATCTTCTGAAAGGAGGTGCTCTTATGAATCCTTCTTCTTCCTGAGACCTATATGTTTTTGTTGGTCGTTGATTCTGAAATCTGAATCTTCTCGATGGAGGAGTGTCCCTGTAATTTTCTTTGTAGACCTTCCTATCCCCTTTGATTCTTTATTCATAGCTTTTCGGATATGTTTCTTGTTCTGTTGTTTTGGAGCTTGATCCCTTTTCTGTCTGATTGTATCCAAGTTTGGACTTGTCATGATTAGGCCTTTGACTGTTGATAATGTCATTCAGAACTTTTGAGTTTTTCTTCATATTTTTCTTTTGAAGATCATTGTTACAAGGGAAAAACTCTCTATGGCCAAGGGTAAACCACAACAAACAGGTATGATTTCAGAAATCAACTCAATTCCAACATATGCTATTTACCAATGTGTAATATAAGAAAGAGGCCTGCCTCGATCCAACATTTGATGATGTTCCACCATTGAGCACTTTGACCCAAAGCTTTGTATCTGCAAGAAGTTATCAACAAACAAGCAACGCAAGTATATAGTGATAATAAAAATGGGTTAGCACATTATATAGCATAATCCATTAATAAACATTACAAACATGCCCATGGATAATAATCATATATTTGCAAGATACCAATAGGACGAGAAAGGAGTATTTCTATTAATAATTGATCAGAAGAAGTGACAACATTATAGACTTCCATGTCGGCACGGTTTGAAACCAAGAAACCAAGTTCCTTCTAGCTGGGTCTCCACCACTTCAATCCTCCAACAAAGGCAATCTCATAGGAAAGAGGCAATGAGGCCCTCTCAAAAATAAGGGAAGAGCTCAAGGGACGAACACTATGTTCATACTAGAGGGACAAAGGGATGCAGACTCAATATGAAGTAATTTCTCCAGAGTAACTTTGCTCTCAAAGTTCAATGCTTTCTCCTCTTTTCCATAGATCGAAATTGTGCTCTTATAGCCTTTAGAATGCAACTGAAGGGAAGAGTTAGAACGTTTCTAGTATATGGAAGGCCAAGGATCAGAGATCTCCTATCGTGACATGGAAACCTGACTTCATTTTGTATTTTCTAGCACAAATCCCGATATATGCAAGTTGTAGTGGAGCAACAAGCGTATACGCATCTTGCAAAGCAGTTAGGGAGCGTATATGTGGAAAAGTATATATTTTTATCTCTAGATTCATGAAAAAGGGGGTGATGAGTCTGCATAGGAAAATGGATAAAATGCCCTCTGTGCAAGATAGTCATGGTGAGGTAAATCTTGTTATAACAGATGCCCCTAATGTGTGAGATCAGAGGAGTATCTGCGATGGACGAAATACATTATAAATAACCTAGAAGTGGAGTGGTAGAGGACCAGCTGGATGAACTCAATTGTTCATTACATTATGTACTGACTTTTCATACATGGTTGCCAAGAATACAATGCAGATCCATGTGGAAAATATACCAATGAGTGTTCATGGCCATGAATAGGCAAATATAAATGCGGTTACATGCCAAGAGATGTCATAGTCACAAACAAGGCCCAGTGAAACCAGTCTCGAAAATCAATCTGAAGATATATGTATACCATGGAGTACAATCTGATCTCTTATGATCACTGAAGTCAAATAGGTATTGGTCCAATGAAATGGAAGCAACAACTCAGGAAAGTTGCGGCCATAAAGTGATGTCTTCAAGTCTTCAATACAATCTGCCAATAGTGCAAATCTACATCATATGAATAAATGAGTTGAGGTTGAACACAATGAGACATCGTTTGATTCCCGGTCATTGAGGTGTATCGTTAACAAACGCGAGACAACCTACCAATGATGAAAGTAGGTATCAAGGCACCGAGTACATCTCTACAAATGTGAATAAAGGAGCTAGTGTCAAACACTTGAGACATCCATTGATCAAGAGACATTGATGTATTCCCATCTGTCAATGGCGAGAGAGCCTGCCACTAATGAATGCAAGACTCAAGGTACTCGTAAAACTCTAGGTCTCGTATCCAGAATAAATGAGCTGAAGTCGATGGAAAGAGACCCACCGAAAGGAGAGCATTAAGGCATCTCTCATCAGTCATCACGAGGAACAAAGTAGGAGCTTCATGATTTGGTGGAGATCAGACGAAGAACATGTTCACGAACCAACGACCCTATGCATCTTTTGCGTGTGCCAAATGCAAGTGGTACACGAAAAAGACCCTTTGAATAGTAGCCAATGATGAAAACTACTGACAAAGGCGAGGAAACCACCAATAAGGATAATGGCATCCAAGACATTGCATGAGTCCCAATGTGTGAATAGATGTCTTGCCGTCAAACATAAGGAAAACCACCCAGTCAACGAGCAATGATGAAATGTCGATTGTTGGGTTCAAGGTGACCTATGAATGATGAAAGTAGGGCCAGGGTGCATGATGAGACCATAGTATCATGTGATTTTGAGACAAACTGAGGGTATGGCCGACATGCAAAGTCAAGATTTATAAGGAGTGGTTGACACAGGTTGATAGACTTCCTTTAAACAAGAGCATGAGACATATGGTGGAATCCGACAGCATAGACTCAATGATGTGACAATTAGATGCAGGAGGCATCTATAATGTTCTCTATAGGGACTGGAAGAGTAACTAGTCGGTAAAGAAAATTATGTAGCGAGATCAGCTTCCTAAAGCCATGCTAAACCCAAAATTATGATGACACAAGGACTCAATCACTTTGTTCTCTATTCAAAGGTGACACGATTGTTGCCAATCACAATATAGTACTCCTTTCCCGCCCGTCTTTTTTTTTTTCATAAAAAATGAATGCTATGATACAGTGGAGGGAACGAGTGTCACAAGTAAGAAAAAATAGTTCCAGTAGTGGAACATACCTATGCTCAATGCAAGGAAATGCATGCAGGAGATGGACACTCGGGGTGATGTTCCCTCCAGGGTATAGGGTGTCAAATTGCGAAGGATAAAAACATGGCTCTTCTTGGTTGAGGGTGCAAAATTGCTTAGGCAACGGTTTATAATGCAAAGTGAGAACCAGCTAAAGGCTCAATACTACAAGCGAGGGCATGAGATGCAATCACAACTTAACACCAAAAAATGTCCTTTTTTATATCTTTTAGTATACTTGGTGTGAAAAAGGGGTAAACTTGTGCCAAATAGACATCTTTTCAAATCTAATTTATGAGTGTGAAAAAGACAAGTTCACTCGGCAATATTTTCGATTTTTGATAGCGAGTCGGAAAAGAGATTAACTAGGACTCATGACCTTTCAAATCCACTTTTAATGAGTGTGAAAGGGACAAATCACTCGGCATTCTTTTCTCTTTTTGAACAAGTCGGAAAAGAGCTTAACTCAGACTCATTGGGGAGATTCTAGGCGGAAATCCCCAGGGGAGGCCAAGGCTCTCGTGGAGACCTTCTGTGGAATGTCAGTATCTTATAAAGAACTGACACAATCTTGAGAAGACCCAAAGCTCTCCAAGTCAAGGAGGAAAAAGTGCTAATGGAGGTTATCGTCTCCATGTTATATCGAATAATGTCTCTTCCTAGAAAAGACGTAGGTGGAGGCATTGGATACCCCATAGGACCATCCCAATAAAAGGGAACCTTGTCAAGACTTGGAGGGAGAGAACTCGGGAAGAGAAAAAATCTCTCTTTTTCATAAGGTGAAGTACTAGAAATGCTAAGGACATGGCATAGAAGGTATAGAAACATAACCAGATGATCGACCAACAATTGCATTGGCACGACCGCTTCCTTAGACTTGTCACTCTCCAAGAGAAGAGTGGGTTCGATCAAAGATTGCATCAATACAACCTCTTCCTCAACCATTGGTTGAATAGGATGCGAGACAATAAGTTCAAGAGGTGCATCACCCCAAAAACCAGGAGTGGTGTTGGTCGAATATGTCATCGACATGACCGTTGGTTGAACAAGATGCAAGACAACAAGGTCAAGAGACGCATCACCCCCGAACATAGAAGAGGTGTCGGTTGAAGATTGCATCGACATGACCACAGGTTGAATAGGATGTGAGACAACAAGGTCAAAGGACGCATCATCCCCTAAATGAAAATGGGGGTCAGCCGAAGATTGCATTGGCATGACTATTGTATCAACCAAAGAAGGAACAGAGTGATGTGAAACCATAGATTCCTCAGAACCCAAAGGGCCCTTAGGTGAGCCCCATGCTTCTGGTATCCCAGCAGCAAAAGGACACAAATTAGTAAGGCGACTTCCTTCACAAGTCCTGCAAAGGAATCTAGGCTTACATTTGAGACATCTAGGCTTCTCAATCATATGAATGTCTTTAGCATGACTTGCAGTGGCTGGTGACATGCTCCCATCATGTCTTGCAGATGCTAGTAGAAAATATCCAACATGACTAGTAAAGGTTGGTGATGAATCCCCAACATGACTAGCAGACCTTGGTGATGGATGTGTAGTGTGACTAGCAGTGACCAAACATGTGCCTCCAACATGACTTGCAGCAGCTGGTTGTAGGTCTTCAACATGACTCGTAGAGGTTGTCAACCAATATCCAACATGACTAGCAGAGGTTGGTGATATAATGCCAGTATTACACACAGTGACTAGACTTGTGCCCCCAACATGACTTGCAACGGTTGGTTGTAGGTATTCAACATGACTCACAAAGGTTGTTGACCAATCTCCAACATGACTAGCATAGGTTGGTGATATAATGCCAGTATGACACGCAGTGACTGGACTTGTGCCCCCAACATGACTTGCAGTGGCTGGTTGCAGGTCTTCAACATGACTCGCAAAGGTTGTCGACCAATCTCCAACATGACTAGCAGAGGTTGGTGATATAAGGCCAGTATGACCTGCAGTGACTGGACTTGTGGCGGTAGTGAATTGTGGCATTTGAGTCCAAGGTCCAAGGAAAGATTGGTTTTAGAAAATGTAGGCCAGGAAGGATCCTGGTTTATACCCTGTCCCTGTCCAACATGATAGTATCTTCCTCCATGTTGATTCATAGAGGGTTGTAAGGGTATCGACACTGAGGAAGCCACTTGCGAAGAGAAAGAAACATGACAAGGGTTACTCATGTGAGGATATATGTTGCCCCCAGGTGAAGGAAGTTCATGAGGGGGGTTGCCCATACTATAAAAATAATTTCTACTGGATGAAACACTAGAGGACAGATGGAGGTCCACCATGGGAAAAGTGTTCATAGGAACCGACATAGCGGAAGAAGGATAAGTGGATGGAGTGTAATAAGTAGAATGATTACTTAATTGGGCATTTATGTCTCGCATAGTGGACTCGTAGGAAGGAATATTCCAACCTCCTGCCGTAAGAGGTGTTTGAAGGATATGACTCCCACCAAACAGAGAGGGATAAGAAGGAGGCATCATGCCCCTAGACCTAAAACTTGTATTCGCATAAGGAGGCGAGACAGAGGATGGCAAGTGTGAAGACATATCATACATACCATGAGAAAAATGATTAGAGACCCAAGGCATTGACTGAGTATTATAATTCTGCATACCATAATGCGAAGTGGAAGGATCCATCCCCATGAAATGAGTGGACATCATGGGGGTGGTAGCAGTAAATGAGGGAGCAAAAGGAACTCCACTATCCACGATAATGAAAACTCAGTATAGACTGCTAAGGCCAACTAGTAATCAAAGAGCACTCCAAAAAGTCAAATGACCAATATGCATGCAAACGGGCTAAAGTGGTTGAGTGGCCTCCCTCGATAAAGAAGGTATGTCTCGTCCAAGAGGGACTTGAGACTCCCCGCTAAAGTTTGGAGGTAACAAAATCAGTTATAGGGGCCCACATGGGCTTAACAACTAGTCGGTCAGATCCCCCCTGAGAGGTAATCCTCCATAAAGGCTGTGTGATGTTTGACCCCTATCTGACTCAGGGTACAAGCAGAATAACCCCTGCAAGTAACCTATGAGATACCTAAGTCAAGCAACTAATAAACCACTGTATAACTGATGCACAGGCGAGCAGTCATAAGTCCAGATCACCATATGGGCAGGGTAGAAAAGCCTGAAACCTTGAAAGCACTGCCTCTCACAGAGGTATAGGTACTAGCAAGATTCCCAAATACGAATAAATCCATAGAAATATCTCTGACGCTAGGTGAGTATCCAAGGGTTATCCCTTCAACTAACTTCGCGCGACCTCATGATTAACTCCAGTGTGAGTGGAGCCTCCTGATATTACCAATTATACAATGGACTTCTCAACTCCTTGTCTCAGACACATATGTTGATTTAATTTCCTTGGAGAATTTTACTCGCAAAATCCTATTCCAAGGCACTAAATCTTAGGCTAGTTTGTGCACCCTAAAAAAATAAAATCGTTACTAATCAATTTTAGTTTAAAGCGTAAATTTTATTGGTTGTGATTATTCAAAAAGGCATGGAAATGAAACTCATGGTGTTATGACTCTACATAAAAGTAAAAAATATATATAATGCAAAGCCTAACTTTAACTTTTCAATGAATGATACGCTAAATAAAAAACAGTGCAATCTTCAATTTTAACTCTGCAACTCAGAAGGAAAATGCAATCTTTCGCTAAATTTGGTAAGCTAATGATAAAGGTTCAAAGACAAAAATGCCAACCAATGCAAAATGCCTATTTTTTTGTATTTTCAATATTCTAAAAAAGAAAATGCATGGACTGATAAGCAACTTGATATATAAATTCCACTGTGTATAAAATAAGTAACCCAAGCAAAATACCAAGCAGCCATGAAAACAACCCAGAAACCAAGGACAAATTAAAAATCGAAAACAAAGAGAAAGACTATGCCCAAAAATTCAACTCCCAATAGGCTTCCTGTTATCCCAGATAATCTCAACATGCACTACAGAGACCCAAGAAGGCTCAGTAATCCTCAAAACCTACCTAGCAGTCACTAAACCAAGCAAACAAGCAAGGGGAAGTGGTATACACGACTATTTAGGAGAACAGAGCATATATACGCTTCTTGCAGTGAGACATCACGCGTGTATATGTGACTGTCAGGGAAAAAAGGGGGTATATGTTTTAAAACAAGGCCAGGAAAGGGTAAAAGGATGAAAACTCAGACCCAGAGTGAATGGAATCTGTCCAGCAGTGATACGACAAGAAACACAAAGGAAAAAGAGCAATGTAAGAAGAAAACGTACTTCAACCCTTAGAAGGAAGATCTTTCCCCAGTGGAGTCGCCATTTCTGTTACAAGGGAAAAACTCTATATGGCCAAGGGAAAACCACAACAGACAGGTATGACTGCAGAAATCAACTCAATTCCAACATATGCTATTTACCAATGTGTAATATAAGAAAGAGGCCCACCTTGATCCAACGTTTGATGATGTTCCACCGTTGATCACTTTGACCCAAAGCTTTGTACCTGCAATAAGTTCTCAACAAACAAGCAATGCAAGTATATAGTGATAATAAAAATGGGTTAGCACATTAGATAGCATAATCCATTAATAAACATTACAAACACGACCATGGATAATAATCATATATTTGCAAGGTATCAATAGGACGGGAAAGGAGTATTTCTATTAATAATTGATCAGCAAAGGTGACAACATTACAGACTTTCGTGTCAAGACAGTTTGAAACCAAGAAACCAAATTCCTTCCAGCTGGGTCTCCACCACTTCAATCCTCCACCAAAGGCAAGCTCATAGGAAAGAGGCAATGAGGTCCTCTCAAAAATAAGGGAAAAGATCGAGGGTTGAACACTATGTTCAGACTAGAGGGACAAAGGGATGCAGACTCAATATGAAGTAATTTCTCCAGAGTAACTTTGCTCTCAAAGTTGAATGCTTTCGCCTCTTTTCCATAGATCGAAATTGTGCTCTTATAGTCTTTAGAATGCAACTGAAGGGCCGAGTTGAAATGTTTCTAGTATATGGAAGGCCAAGGATCAGAGATCTCCTGTCATGGCATGGAAACCTGACTTCATTTTGTATTTTCTGGTACAAATCCCAATATACGCGAGCTGTAGTGGAGTAGAAATCATATACGCATCTTGCAAAGTAGTTAGGGAGAATATATGTGGAAAAGTACATATTTTTAGCTTTGGATTCATCAGAAAGGGGGTGATGAGTCTACATAGGAAAATGGATAAAATGCCCTTTGTGCAAGATAGTCATGGTGAGGTAAATCTTGCTATAACAATCATTTCTTAATGTGACAATATCTTCTTCCAATTTTTCAATGATCATGTCTCTTCCTTCTAGTTGTTCTTTAAGTGCTTCTTCAATTCTTTTATCTTCTTCAATTTGAACCTTCAAATTTGTGATCATTTGTTCTAATTCCTGAGTGTCTTCTTTCTTGTCTAGTTCCGTTTGTAGCTTCTTGTTTTTCCTCTTTTCTCTTATGATAACTTCTATGGCACTCAACAATTCCTCTTGGTAGTCAACTTCTTCGTCTTCAATTTCTTCTTTGACTTCTTCATATTCTTCTTCAGTGTCTTCTACTGCCATGAATAGAACTCTTTATGTCTCATTGTCACTGACTTCATCTTCATCTGATGATGAGATGTCTTCTTTGGTGCATAAGCTTTTCTTGAAAACTTTCTTTGTGGTTCTTTTGCCTTTATATGTTTGTTTGTTTTTTGAGTAACCTTCATCATTTATCTTTTTCTTATGAGGACATTTGTTAGCAAAATGACCAATACCATCACAATTAAAACAAATTAAAGGAAACTTACCTCTATAGTTGTCGTCGGTTCCCTTGTTCAGTCTTTTGACAAAGTTGGCCACTTTTTCATCATCTTCTCAGATGTCACTATTGTTGCTATGTTCTTTTTCTTGTTTCTTTCCCATTTTATTTGATCTTTTGGATGCTTTGAAGGTTGTTTCTTTTACATATGGATTTTCCTGTTCAATTCTCATTTCATATGTTGTGAAGATTCCATGTAGTTCGTCCATTCTTATTGAGTTTAGATCTTCTCTTTCTTCTAGTGTTGATATCTTAGGGTCAAATCTCATAGGAAGAGATCTTAGTACCTTTTGAAAAATTACATATTCTTGAATGTCTTCTCCCAATCCCATGATTGCATTTACTGTTTTATCGACTCGTAAGAAGTAAGATGCAATGTTCTCATATTCCTTCACCTTTAGTTGTTCGAATCGACCTCTATAAGTTTGAAGCTTTGCTACTTTGACTTTTGAATCTCCTTCATAAATATTTCGAAGTTTGTCCCAAATCTCTTTAGAGGATTTACAATGTGCAACTTTGGTGAATACAGTTTCACCAAGACCATTCAGAAATGCATTTGTGGCTTTGGAATTATTCTGACCGAGTTTCACTGCTTTGTCATTTGTTGGTGAAGCTGTTGGTACTGTGTATTCATCTACAATTGATTGACAAATTTCAAATCCATGTGCCTGTATATATGTCTTCATCCTTATGCTCCAAAATGCATACTTTTGTCCATCAAACTGTGGTATTCCATTTTTATACAAGTTGTTGCTCTCCATGATCTACCTTTTAGTGGTTAAACTGATTTCTGAAGGAACCTGCTCTGATACCAAGTGTTGGATTACTGAGAGGGGGGGTGAATCAGTAATAGAGCAATTTAATCCTTTTTAACCATATAATCCAAGTGTTATATCAATGTAGCATTATCATCCAATAACTGCAGAGTAAATAAGCAATGAACAAATGAACAAACATACACATACACAGTACACTAGTGTTTACGTGGAAACCCAAAGCGAGAGAAAACCACGAAATGCTTTTTATTATATGTCTTTAATAATTACATTCATTGGAAGCACCAAATTCTTTTGTTTTTTAGCTGCAACTGGAAGGAGGCTACAACCCCCTATTTTCTCAGGATACAACTTGAGGGAAGCTCCAACTCCCCAATTCTTTGGCTACAACCAGAAGGAGGCTACAACCCCCTATGTTCTTCGACTACAACCGGAAGGTGGCTAAAACCACCTGTCCTTTCCCCGTCCAACTGCTCTGGCGTATAAGTAGAATTATGGAACTACTGTCACACTATCACTTTGAGATATACTGCTGTAAACTTATACCAATAAACCTGCACCAAACAACATGTACCAATAACCCTAAACCATGCATCAATCATGCATCAACCTGTACCAAACAACCTATAATCAACATGTACCATAAACAAGTGCATCCAACCATGTACCAAGTATTTACAAATCATGTATCAACTACTCATCAATATGTACCAACATCATCAACTATACACCTCATGTATGTGTCAACTCATCAACTACTTTTCTCAACCATATACCCAACATGTACCTCAACCAAAAGCCCTCATCAATTTCATCATCCAAATCTGATTTGTGACTCTGTAATAGACCTGGTGTTTATGATCACATATCTGCAAACCTTCCTTAACTTAGAAAGCATCATTAAAATAAATTATCCTCCCTTGAATTTCGACCTTCTTTACTTCACCTTCTCTCTAAAATTCGACTTAGATATCCTTTGGTTACCTCAGTCACCTGTAGATATTCAATATGCTCAAGTGTGATTTAAAATGAGAGAGCCTTGCCTCTTATTTGTACTTTCATGTAGCTTCCTCAAGGGGTTACCTTTTAACCATCTTAACTCGCCTTCCTTATTTTAGGGTTAACCAACTTCTAACCACTTTTCCAATTAGTAATTTATCCATTAACTTTATTATTTAAATAATTTATTTTGTATCCACTTTGACTTATAGTACACTCATCACTTCACTTTACCTCACGGGGTTACCTTCTAACCATCTTAAACCACTTTCCTTATTTATATGGCTAACCCACTTCTAACCACTTGTCAACTTAGTAATTTCTCCATTAACTTTATTATTTAAATAATTTATTTTTTATTCACTTTGAATTATAGTACACTCATCACTTCACTTTATTATTTAACTTCTTAAAATCTCTTAAACCACTTTGACTACTTTGACCTTTTGGGGCTTCTAGACGACTCATGAGGGTTCTCCAACTTCACATGGCCATAACTCTCTAACCGTGAGGAGTTATGTAACATTCCACATACCACTGGAAATGGCATGACATGTACTATCTACTATCCATATAGAATAGTATTACCTACAAATATATCAAATCTCATATTGTTATCCATCAAACAAACTTGGGTCCATTACCCAAACCTAGGTTCTCCAACTTCACATGGCCATAACTCTCTAACCATGAGGAGTTATGTGAAGTTCCACATACCAATGGAAATGGCATGAAACTTACTACCCATATAGAATAGTCTTACCTTCAAATATATTAAAACTCATACCATTATACATCAAACAAACTTGGGCCCATTACCCAAACCTTTGTGCTACCGGAATTCACTACCAGACTTTTTCCAAGGGTTTACATCAATCACTAAGGGTTGAAATCAATATACAACATCACTCTCCATTGGTTGACATCAATGAAAACCAACAATCCATACGAATTTTCCATCAACCTAAGCCAACTATCTGATACAAGGAAGATGAATCAATACTAGAGAAACTCCAACTTTGGGTTGAAGACCAACCACTTTCCTAAGATCGATATGAGGAAGTTTGATGGAAAGGATCCAATCACATGGATACTTCAAATGGAGCAGTTATTTGATCTACATGATGTTCCACATACATAAAAGGTACGAATTGCTTCTTTATATTTAGAACCCAATCAATTTGTGTGGTATCAATGGTTTTTTTCTCGCAAATCACTTGTCACTTGGACAATTTTCACATAAGAAATGGTATAACACTATGAGGATACAAGGACCAATACCTTCTTTAGCCAATTGATAAATATCAAGCAAAAGGGTTCAGTTGCGGAGCACATTGAGAACTTCCAAATATTGGATATAAAGGTAACAGATATTCCAAATGAGCACCTAATTGATGTATTCATAGGAACTTTAAAGGATAACATTCAACATGAGGTTCTCCTTTGGGAACCCAAATCATTGGAGAATGCATTGATGGTGGCAAGAAATGTTGAAAGTAAAAATATGGCTATGGCTACTAGAAGGACCACTCCTAACATCTATCGGGAGAATAATGTTCCTTCTTCTAAAACACCTCAACAATTGGAGGAAAGAAAAGAAAAATATTTATTCTTTAATTGTGACAGCAAGTACAACAAGGGACATAAGTGTGGTGAGAAGAAATTATTCTACATAGATTGTGAAGAGGAAGAAGAACAAGAACAAAAACCAGAACCATCTCAAGATGAAAACGTAGAAGATATTTCTTTTGAAGAGTTGACTCCCACGATATCATGTAATGCATTGGCTGGAAGTTGTAAAATTTCAGACCCCACCCAGTTTCAGTCTCGCTGATTTTTCAGCCAATGTTTAATGCCCAAACCCAGTTTTATGAAAACCAATTAATTTTAACAGAATTACCACTCCTCAAACCCTCAAGATCAAAGGATGTATCAAAAAGAAAAAGGTAATATTCCTAATTGATTCTCGTAGTACTCATAATTCCATTCACTATAAATTAGCCAAAGCTCTCAATTGCTTTATATATCCAGTGCCAGAGTTTCAAGTAATGATTGCATATGGAGGAACTATCAATTGCTTAGGAAAATGAAATAAGAGAAATCTTACTATGGGGGAATATATAATGAATAGTCCAACGATTTCTATACCCATGGGTGGTGCTGATGTCGTACTAGGAGTCCAATGGTTACAATGATTGAGAATAGTGGCTTTTAATTTTCAAGAACTTTTCATGAAATTTTCATTGGAAGGAAAAGAAATTGAGTTAAGGGGTATCACAGGGAAACCCAGTAAGGTGATAAGTCTAATGGCATGACAAAATTATTGAAAAAGGGGCATCGAGGTGTAATTGTACAACTATGCTCACTATATGTTCAAACATCTAAGCCATTTATTTCCATAGATTTCGAATGGATCATTGATAAGAATTCCAAAGTATTTCAAGATATTACCAAAGGTCTTCCACCCACTCGAAATCATGATCATACTATTCACCTAATTCCTGAGAGTGTTCCTCCTAACATCAGGCCTTACAGATATCCTTATGCCCAGAAGAGTGAAATTGAGCGTATGGTTGAAGAAATATTAGAGGCTGGCATTATTAGACCTAGCCAAAGTTCTTACTCTGCTCTAGTGGTAATGGTACTCAAGAAAGAGGGCTCATGGCGTATGTGTCCAGATTATAGAGAGATCAACAAGATCACTATTAAAGATAAGTTTCCCATTCCCGTAATTGATGAATTGTTAGATGAACTACATGGAGCAATCTAGTTCACAAATTTGGATTTTCGTTCAGGGTATCATCAGATTAGAATGAAGGAAGAAGATATCTCAAAAACAACATTTCGAACTCATGAAGGCCATTATGAATTTTTGGTCATGCCTTTTGGCCTTACGAATGCACCTTCCACATTCCAAGGGTTGATGAATTCCATTTTCAATCCCTTCCTTCAAAATTTATGTTATTATTTTTTGATGATATACTAATCTATAACAAGTCTTGGGAGGATCATGTGTGACATGTTGAAAAGGTGATAAAACTACTAAAGGAGCAACAACTATATGCCAAACCATCCAAATGTTTCTTTGGGGTGAAGGAGGTAGAGTATTTCGGTCATATTGTATCTCATGAAGGTGTCAAGGTACACCCTAACAAGATTAAGGCCATGATGAACTGGCCGATTCCCAAAATATTGAAGAATCTTAGAGGATTTTTGGGTTTGATAGGTTACTACCACAAGTTTGTTCAGAACTATGGAAGAATAACAACACCTTTAACGACATTAACTAAGAAGTATGCATTTTCATGGACTCCAAAGGAAACTCAAGATTTTGAACAACTTAAAGAGGCGATGTGCAAAGCTCCTGTCTTGACCACACCAGACTTCACAAAACCCTTTATTGTGGAATGCGATGCCTAAGTAAATGGCATTGGTGTTGTTCTAATGCAAGAAGGAAGGCCCCTTTATTTTTAAAGTCGACCACTCAAGGGAAAGGACTTACACAAACCCATTTATGAGAAGGAAATGATGGCAATACTACATGCATTGAAGAAATGGTGCCCTTACCTAATAGGTAGGCACTTCAA
>JZKD02S1956524.1:24669-55202 GCA_000966675.3 Picea glauca
GTCTCACAAGGTTCTTCATCACATTCCCATAATTCCATGTTTGTAGTGATTGTTCAGGTGAAAAATCATAGCACATTTTATGGATTACTGTAACATACCCAACACGGGACTAGAAAATTTTGGCTTTCTTTCCTTTTAAAGGCCCTTATATGACCGTGGTTATGCCCACAGCCCTTACCTAGAGGGAACTTCTACTATCGCAATCCGGGGATTCGTGATGCAAGCCTTCCCCCGTACTCTCTTGTCTTTCGAAGGGCCGAAACCCGAAATGGGTTTCACTGCTTATCGAGATTAACAACAACTCGGATTAAGTCCTGGTACTCTACCCTTCAGGATTTCGCATACCGGGATTTTGGGATATGCGATGACAGGAGGTTTCGCACTTAGGTTTCCTGAGAGCTGAAACTCTGAAACCTATATATATATATATATATATATATATATATATACACATACATCGCTTCGTCTATTTCGGGAGTTCGCAAGCCAGGTTTTTGGGATTGGCGGGTGCAAGAGAACTTGCCAATAGGTATCTCGAGTACCGAAATACCAAAACACCCAATATTATCCATGCTAAGCCATTTCGGCATTTCTCCTTTCAGGATTTTACGTTACGTGAGAACAAGGGGTCATGCTCCTAGGTTTCCCGAAAGCCGAAAACTCCGAGTCATCAGAATCTCTAAACATACTCCACTATTTCGGGGTTTTCTCCATCGAGATTTCGCTAATCTGGGTTTCAAGACTGGTGAATACGTGGGCCCCGCAGTTAGGTACCCTGGGTGCCGAAATACCAAAGTATAATAACTTCTCCACACTCTATCTTTTCGAGGTTTCGCAAGTCAAGATTTTGGGACTTGCGAGTACAAGGGAAACTTACCCTTGGGTTGTTCCGGGTACCGAAACGCCGAAATGCCGAACCAAGTCACACTATGCCAATTCGGGATTCCATGAATCGGGGTTCTGTATATAGGAACCTCGCGATACAAGACGTCGAAGATTCACATTCCTCGACTACCCGAATACCAAAAAGCCGATACACCCGCTCATCATACACTCAACCAAATTCGGGGTTTCGCAGTTCGGGATTTCGCAACTAGTGGGTATGAAGGAAATTATCCTTGATTATCCCGGTTCCTGAAATGCTGAACATCAATACTTACCCATGCTGGTCCAATTCGGGGTTTTCGCGAATCAGAGTCTCGCAATGTGCGCAAATAGGAGGCCTCACACCTAGATCTTCCGGGAGCCGAAACTCCGAAATACCAACTCTTAAACCTGCTCACCTATTTCGGGATTTCACCCATAGGACTTTCGCGGGTTGGGGTTTCGGGACTGGCGAGTACAAGGATCTCGCCCTTGGGTATTCCGGGTACCAAAATGTCGAAATATCGCAACTCATCCGAATGCTATCATTTTGGGACTTCGCAAGTTGAGGTTTCGGGACTTGAGAGTACAAGGAAACTAATACTTAGGTACCTCGGGTGTCGAAACACCAAAATTTTCTAACCCATCCACATGCTGTCATTTCGGGATTTCGTGAATCGGGGTTTCGGGACTTGTGAGTACAAGGGAACTCGCACTTAGGTACCCCGGGTGCCGAAACACCGAAATGTTCTAACCCATCCACACCCTGTCATTTCCAGATTTTGCGAATCGGGGTTTCGGGACTTGCGAGTACAAGAGAACTTGCACTTAGGTACCCTGGGTGCCGAAACACTGAAATGTCCTAAGTCTAAGAGGACCATTCTCTCTCGTGCAAGGTTTTTCAGACTTACGCCATAAAATACTCCGACAGATTCTTGGGTAAACTTTAACAAGGTTGTCCTTGTGGGAAGATCTATTTAGGGCATTACTTGAGACAAATAAGGTGGTAAATTCCCCGAGAGCGGACTTGAATACTGAATCCATTCAACATATACATATATATAAATATAGATATATACGTAAGTCATATGTAGTCTTTTCAATATAAACATGCAACCACCATTTTTGGTCAAAACACCATACAGACAGTTTCATACTGAAATCATTCATAATTTCACAAACCATGAGCATACATGTCAGAATATTTAAATTTAAGATACAAGATATAACACTTATCCGAAAAACACCAGGTGTGATGCAACTGCTGAGAGGGTGCTCGTTTCAACCCAACTGTAGGCTCAGTGACTCCGAATGGATTTACCATTGGCCAACCCTGAGCTAGACCACGATGTTGTGAGACTGAGTCTCTGTTCGTCAGAGGACAAAGGTTACTCTCCTTCTTCTCTGCTCATCAATCACTCTCTATATTATTCCAAAGTTCCTTCGATTTCTCCCCTCTTGCAATCCCTATCGCGACTGACTCCCTACCACACCTCTTCCCTACCTTTTTTTTTTTTTTTTTCCGACGAGGTTGCGTGTGGCACGAACTTCCCCATGGTGGTCAAGTCTGAGGCTTCCACGGATGGGTAGTTCATCCCAATCCCTCATTAACTCATAAGGAGCCTCTTCACCTACCAACATGGCGAGTAATTCATTTCGGGGCTAGCGAGCCACTTTTGGTTCTCTGGGCCAGTGAAGACCAAATACGGTTTGGTTCAGTGGAAGTTAATGCCACCATTCTAGGTGCCTTCCACCATCTTTCTTCAGCCATCGTGGTCTCTTTGTCAGCACATCCCCCTCTCAGCAGTCCTGTAACATATATTCATAACATTATTTACATTCATCGAACTTTTACTAAGGTCCATTCAAATCACACATTCACATCTTTGAGTTTTCCATAGTTCTTGGCTAGTATAGTTATTTTTATAGTCTGGGGGAAACATGGTGTTAGAATTCCCTCCCTCTTAAAGGAACATCGTACTCGATGTTCTATCTATCAATATGACATGTATGTACAGAGGTAAACAAAATCAGATATGCCTGTTTCATGGCATCCTCCATTTCCCATGTAGCCTCATCTGGGCCAAAATGTCTCCACTGGACCTTGACCTGTGTAATGGTTCGATTCCGGAGCGGGGTTTCCTTTCTGTCCAGTATGCATTGAGGTTCTGGTAGGAATTCTCCATCCGACTCCACTTGGATCACAGACTAGTCAATTATATGATTAGAATCATGTACATATTTCTTCAATAATGAAACATGGAAAACATTATGTGCTTTTACTATGGGAGGAATTGCTAGCCTATAGGCTATAGGTCCCACTCTATCTAGAACTTCAAAGGGTCCACAATACCGAGGTGCCAACTTGGCACAAGCTCCCATTTTCAAAGAACTCTTTCTGGGCCTAACTCTGAGATATACATGGTCTCCCGTCTTGAACTCTCTTGGGGTTCTCTTTTGGTCGGCGTATATTTTCTGTCGGTCTTGAGCGACCTTCGGGTTTTGTTTTATCAGAGTCACTTGTTTTTCCATTTCTTTCAACATGTCGGGTCCAAAAGAAATTCTGTTTACGGGATTACTCCAGCTGGCAGGAGTGTTGCATGACCTACCATAGAGGACTTTGAAGGGACTCATCTTTAAGGATTCTTGGTAGCCGTTGTTGTAGGCAAATTCCACTAGTGGAAGGTAGTCTTCCCACTTCTTGGGTTGATGCATTACATGCATTCTTATCATGTCTTCTAGTATTTGGTTCACTCTTTCTGTCTTTCCATCGGTTTGAGGGTGATATGCGGTGCTAAACAACAATTTGGTCTCTAAACCTGCCATTAGTGATTTCCAAAAGTTGGAAGTGAATTTTGTGTCTCTGTTAGACACGATCTCTTTCGGCATACCATGCAATTTAAATATCTTCTTCAGGAATACGTTGGCGATGTCTATTGCCTTACAAGTTGACTTGACAAGGATAAAGTGAGCGGACTTGCTCAATTTATCCACCACTACCATGATGGTGTCATTTTGTTTGGTCGAGGTTGGTAATCCGGTGATGAAATCCATGGAGATGGTTTCCCATTTCCATTCCAGGATTGGTAGAGGTTGTAATAATCTTGCTGGGTGTCGGTGTTCTTCTTTTACCTGTTGTCGTTCTATGCATTTGGCTAGGTACTCAACTATGTCTTTCTTCAATCCAAGCCAATAGATTTTTTTCCTGGTGGCCGTGATCATCTTCTAGTATCCTGGATGACCAATATAGGGTCTTTTATGTAGTTCCTCTAGTATGAACCTCTTCAAGTCGTCACAATCTGAGATATACAATATGCTTTGGTAAGTGAGCATACCTCCTTCCATCATCTGGTAGCCTCCATACTTTATCCCTGTGGGTTCTTGCTACAGGTATGAGGTCACGGTGTGGAAGAATGTGTCTGTCTCTTGTGCATTTCTGACTCTTTCTTTGGCATCCGTCTCGCAGGTGCTCATTGCGGCTAGGTGAATTGTTTTCATCCTTCTACTAAGGGCATCCGCCACCCTATTTTATTTTCCTTTAATGTGTTTGATTTTGAAATCAAACTCGCTAAAGAGGGCCATCCACCTAGCTTGTCTGGCATTGAGCTTCGGTTGGTCAAACAGATATCGCAATCCACAGTGATCTATCATAAGTACAAATTTTCTTCCCTGGAGGTAATGCCTCCACATTTTCAAGGCATGCACTATGGCAGGCAACTCTAGATCATGGGTCACATAGTTGACTTCGTGCTCATTCAATTTTCGGGATTCATAGAAGACCACACTTCCTCCTTGCATAAGGACTCCTTGGAGCCCTTCCTTACAGGCATCTGTGCACATGAGGAAGTTGGCTTCAGGATCGGAGATCATCAACACAGGTGCATGGGTCAGTATATGTTTCAGGGTTTGAAACCTTTCTTCACATTTTTGTGTCCATGTGAATTTTGTCCCCTTCCTCTGGACGGTAGTGATTGGACAACCAATCTTGGAGAATCCTTTTATAAATCTCCTATAGTACCCTGCTAATCCCATAAAGGATCTAATATCCAAAACATCCTTTGGGGTAGGCCATTCCATGATAGACCTGGTTTTGTCAGGGTCTACTGCTACTCCTTCTTCAGACAGGACATGGCCCAAGTAATGTATTTTCTTCTGGAAGAATTCACATTTGTTGAATTTGGCATAGAGTTGATGTTCTCTTATCACTTGTAGCACAAGCCAAAGATGCTCTTCATGCTCTTCTCCATTCTTGGAGTAAATTAATATGACGTCAATAAAAACCAACACAAATTTGTCTAGGAATTTGCTGAGTACATTGTTCATCAAGCACATGAAAGTGGCAGGGGCATTGGTTAACCCAAATGGCACTACCACAAACTCATAGTGACCATACCTCGTCCGGAAGGCAGTTTTATGGATGTCTTCACCCTTGATTCAGACTTGATGGTATCCCGACCTCAAATCAATCTTTGAGAAAATAGGGGCACCCCGCAATTGATCGAACAGGTCATTGATACTGGGCAAGGGGTACTTGTTCTTTAAAGTTACCTTATTGAGTTGTCTATAATCTATACACAATCTAAGGGTACCGTCCTTCTTTTTCACAAATAGGACTGGTGCTTCCCATGGAGACACGTTGGGTCGGATATAGCCCTTATCCATCATTTCTCTCAATTGCAATTTGAGTTCAACTAGTTCAGGTGTGCTCATCTAGTAGGGTGTCCTAGACACCGACACCACTCTCGGTGAAAATTCTATCAAGAGGACAATGTCCCTTCTCGGAGGTAGACCCGGTACCTCTTCCAGAAATACATCTCTGTATTCTCTCAAGGTAGGGTGGTCTTTGAGGCTTGGTTTTTCGCCTTCAGTTATTTTCAACACCTATATTGCATATAGGGGACATCCTTTTTGGCAATACCTTCTCATTTGTAAAGTTGATATTTGTCTCACCGAGACAGGTTTTCGAATCCCTTGAAGGGTTATCCTTTTTCCTTCTTTACTTACACATTCTAAGGTTGTATGGTAACAATCCAATCTGGCTTTATGGGTGGCTATCCAGTCCATACCAATCAACAGATCATACGATCCGAGGGGTAATATGTTAAGGGTTGCTTGGGTGGGGAATTCACCCAACATTAATTGGCAGCCCGGTATGGCCTCTGCTACCCTTCTTTTGGTGCCTGTGGCTAACTGTACGAACCATGGCTTGGTAGGTTTAGGTGGTTGTAGTTTACACTTATCAACAGTCTTAGGGGATATATAACTCAAGTTTGAACTAGGGTCAATCATAATAAACACTAGATGGTTGGAAATCATACCTTCTATTTCCACCACTGAAGCTTGGTGGTCGGCTTGGTTATTATCCAAGGCTGCATAAATTTGCGACACACTCCTGGCCACATCATTGACGGTGGTAGCTTCCTGTATGCTGTAAAGTCTCAGACTATTCTCTTGTTGGTGTGGACAATATCTCAGTATATGTTCTTCTCTGCAACCCCAACATTTCAAAGGTTCTCTCTTTGGGTTATCAACCTTCACTAGTACAGACCCAGAAGTTTTATTTCCGCTCAAGGAGGGAAAGTTCTGATGGTGTACACTTTGGGCTGGGAAGCTCATCCTTGAGTTCTTCTTATAGTTCTTAAATCTTGGGGATTTAATCCCTTTTCTATGAAATCCCAAACTATTCTTCGATTTCCATCCTTCATGAGGTTCTGTCCGATGTCCAAACTGTTCATGACAATATCTTGCTTTTCGGATAATGCCTTTTAGGGTCTTTGGCTCATCAAATTCAATTCTATTCCGATAGTCCTTAGGTAGTCTGTTGATGAAACGTTGCACCTTTGCCTTTTCTTGCTTTATATAAGGTACATACCTCAGCAACTCGAGGAATCTGCTGACATATTCCTCTATAGTGAGTTTCCCCAGTTTGAGTTCATAGAAATCTTTAGTCTTTTCGTCGAAATATTTTTCCGATAGATACTTCTTCCGGAAGTATTTCTCAAATCGTTCCCAAGACAGGTCCTCTTCGTGAACCCCTTTCACATTCTTAAGGTCTTCCCACCAAATGGAAGCCTTTCCATTCAAGTTGAAGGTGGCCACTCGGGCCTTCAAATTTTTTGAGAAGTCATGGACTTTGAAATACTTCTTTAGTCCAAGCAGCGAGGCCTCTGCTTCCTCTCCCTTCTTTATTTCACCGTCGAAGGAGGGTGGTTTGGCCTTCCTGAATTCTTCGAATTTATGACCCTTGGAAATATTTCGCTTCTTCTATTTTCTTCGGGAATAAGAACTAGTTCTGCTGCTAGAAGAGCCCTCCGAACCACCAGCTTCCTTCCCAGACGAATCGTCCGTCGCTTGTCTTTTACCTCTGCGATGGACCTTTTTCGAGGTTCTCCTCTTAGTGTGGCCAATGATATGACCCTGTTTCTTTACCTCAGGTTCATGCTGCATTTGTCTTTGTAGGTCGGATAAGCTCTGTAGTAAAACTGCGTTAATTTCGGTTTGCTTCTCTTGTTCTTTCATCATCGTCTCATTGTCAGCCTTGCAACTTTGTAATTCGACCATGAGGCTCCTTACAGTCTCGGCTAGATCTGGAGGGGTCCCTACTGCCCTTCTTTCGTCATAATCTTCATCTCTATTGTGGGAGCCTTCCCCCACCTCTTGGTGAGTCACCATTCTATACGTTTACAATTTCCTGTGGTTGATCTCCCTCTTGTGTGCAAAAGGAAAACGTTGGTTGTTAGTCAATGTTCATATTCATTTATAACCAGTACATAAACTCATATTTTATTTTTTTTCTCATGCACACACACAATAGGGGTTTTCATTCTTAACTTCGACTTTTTAATTGAGGGGGTCAAGATAAGGAGTTACTCCTTTTAACAGTACTCCGAATGGAGTCTCTGCGCAACCCGTTCATGAGCCCAAGCAGGCCAAGTGTTGTAACCATGCTCTAATACCAATTTGTAACATAGCCAACATGAGGCTAGAAAATTTTGGCTTTCTTTCCTTTTAAAGCCCCTCATATGACCGTGGTTATGCCCACAACCCTTACCAAGAGGGAGCTTCTACTATCGTGATCCGGAGAGTCATGATGCAAGCCTTCCCCCGTACTCTCTTGTCTTTTGAAGGGCCGAAACCCGAAACGAGTTTCACCGCTTATCGAGATTAAAAACAACTCGGATTAAGCCTTGGTACTCTACCCTTTGGGATTTTGCATATCGGGATTTCGGGATATGTGACGATAGGAGGTTTCGCACTTAGGTTTCCTGGGAGCCAAAACTCCGAAACCTATATATATATATATATATATATATCGCTCCATCTATTTTGGGAGTTCACAAGCCGGGTTTTCAGGATTGGTGGGTGCAAGAGAACTTGCCAATAGGTATCTTGGGTACCGAAATACTGAAACACCCAATATTATCTATGCTAAGCCATTTCAGAATTTCTCCTTTCGAGATTTCGCGTTATGTGAGAACAAGGGGTCGCGCTCCTAGGTTTCCCGGAAGACGAAAACTCCGAGTCATCAGAATCTCTAAACATACTCCACTATTTCGAGGTTTTCTCCATTGATATTTCACTAATTGGGGTTTCAAGACTGTAGAATACATGGGGCCCACACTTAGGTACCTCGGGTGCCGAAATACCAAAGTATAATAACTTCTCAACACTCTATATTTTCGGGGTTTCGCAAGTCAGGATTTCGGGACATGCGAGTACAAGGGAAACTTACCCTTGGTTTGTTCCGGGTATTGAAACGTCAAAATGCTGAACCAAGTCATACTATGCCAATTCGAGATTCCACAAATCAGGTTTCCATATATCGGAACCTCGTGATACAAGAGGTCAAAGATTCACACTCCTCGACTGCCCGAATACCGAAAATCCGATACACCCACTCATCATACACTCGGCCAACTTTAGGGTTTCGCAGTTTGGGATTTCGCAACTAGTGGGTACGAGGGAACTTATCCTTGATTATCTCGGTTCCCGAAATGATAAACATCAATACTTGCCCATGCTGGTCCAATTCGGGGTTTTCATGAATCGGAGTCTCGTGATGTGCATAGACAGGAGGCCTCACACCTAGATCTTCCGGGAGCCGAAACTCCGAAATACCAACTCTTGAACCTGCTCACCTATTTCAGGATTTCACCGATCGGAGTTTCGCGGGTCGGGGTTTCAGGACTGGAGAGTACAAGGATCTCTCCCTTGGGTATTCTGGGTACTGAAATGGTGAAATATCGTAACTCATCTGAATGCTATCATTTCGGGACTTCGCAAGTCGGGGTTTCGGGACTTGCAAGTACAAGGAAACTCATACTTAGGTACCTTGGGTGTCGAAACACCGAAATGTTCTAACCCATCCACACACTATCATTTTGGGATTTCACGAATCGGGGTTTCAGGACTTGTGAGTACAAGGGAACTCGCACTTAGGTACCCCGGGCACCGAAACACCGAAATGTTCTAACCCATCCACACATTGTCATTTCGGGATTTCACGAATCTGGGTTTCGAGACTTGCGAGTATAAGGGAACTCACACTTAGGTACCTCGAGCGCCAAAACACCGAAATGTCCTAATTCTAAGAGGACCATTCTCTCTCGTTCAGGGTTTTTCAGACTTACGCCATAAAATCCTTCGGCAGATTCTTGGGTAAACTTTAACAATGGTGTCCCTGTGGCAAGATCTATTTAGGGAATTACTTGAGACAAATAAGGTGGTAAATTCCCCGAGAGAAGACTTGAATACTGAATCCTTTCAGCATATACATATATATAAATATAAATATATACGTAAGTCATATGTGGTCTTTCCAATATAAACATGCAGCCACCATTTCTAGTCAAAACACCATACAGATAGTTTCATATTGAAATCATTCATAATTTAACAAACCATGAGCATACATGTCAGAATATTGAAATTTAAGATACAAGATATAACACTTCTCAGAAAAAAAACAGGTGTGATGCAATTGTTGAGAGGGTGCTCGTTTCCACCCAACCGTAGGCTTAGCGACTCCGAATGGATTTACCACTGGCCACCCCCGAGCTAGACCACGATGCTATGAGGCTGAGTCTTTGTTCGTCAGAGGACAAAGGTTACTCTCCTTCTTCTCTGCTCATAAATCACTCTGTATATTATTCCAGAGTTCCTTCGATTTCTCCCCTCTTGCGATTCCTATCGTGACTGACTCCCTACCACACCTCTTTCGTGATTTTTTTTTTTTTTTTGGCAAGGTTGTGTGTGGCATGAACCTCCCCGTGGTGGTCAGGTCTGAGGATTCCATGGATGGGAGGTTCATTCCCATCTCTCATTAACTCATGAGGATCCTCTTCACCTACCAACCTGGCGAGTAATTCATTTCGGGGCCAGTGAGCCACTCTTGGTTCCTCGGGCTAGTGAAGACCAAATACGGTTTGGTTCAGTGGAATTTAATGCCACCATTCTAGGTGCCTTCCACCACCTTTCTTCAGCCATTGTGGTCTCTTTGTGAGCACATCCCCCTCTCAGCAGTCCTGTAACATATATTCATAACATTATTTACATTCATCGACCTTTTACTAAGGTCCATTCAAATCACACATTCACATCTTTGAGTTTTCCATATTTCTTGGCTAGTATAGTTATTTTTACAGACTGGGGGAAATAGGGTGTTACAACTCCCTCCCCCTTAAAGTAACATCGCCCTCGATGTTCTATTTATCAATATGACATGTATGTACAGAGGTAAAAAAAATCAGATATGCATGTTTCATGGCATCCTCCATTTCCCATGTAGCCTCATCTGGGCCAAAATGTCTCCACTGCACCTTGACCTGTGCAATGGTTTGGTTCCAGAGTGGGGTTTCCTTTCTGTCCAGTATGCATTGAGGTTCTGGGAGGAATTCTCCCTTCGGCTCCACTTGGATCACAGACCAGTCAATTATATGATTAGAATCATGTACATATTTCTTCAATAATGAAACATGGAAAACATTATGTGCTTTTAATGTGGGAGGAAGTGCTATCCTAGAGGCTACAGGTCCCACTCTATCTAGAAATTAAAAGGGTCCACAATACCGAGGTGCCAACTTGGCACAAGATCCCATTTTCAGAGAAATATTTCTGGGCCTAACTCTGAGATATACATGGTCTCCTTTCTTGAACTCTCTTGGGGTTCTCTTTTGGTTGGCGTAACGTTTCTGTCAGTCCTGAGTGACCTTCAGGTTTTGTTTTATCTGAGTCACTTGCTATTCCATTTCGTTCAACATGTCGGGTCCAAAATAAATTCTGTTTATGGGGTTACTCCAGCTGACAGGAGTGTTGCATGGCCTACCATAGAGGACTTCGAAGGGACTCATCTTTAAGGATTCTTGGTATCCGTTGTTGTAGGCGAATTCCACCAGTGGCAGGTAGTCTTCCCACTTCTTGGGTTGATGCATTACATGCATTCTTATCATGTCTTCTAGTATTTGGTTCACTCTTTCCATCTATCCATCGGTTTGAGGGTGATAGGTGGTACTAAACAACAATTTGGTCTATAACCCACCATTAGTGATTTCCAAAAGTTGGAAGTGAATTTTGTGTCTCTGTCAGACACGATCTCTTTCGACATACCATGCAGTATAAATATATCCTTCAGGAATACGTTGGCAATGTCTATTGCCTTACAAGTTGACTTGATGGGGATAAATTGAGTGGAATTGCTCAATTTATCCACCACTACCATGATGGCGTCATTCTGTTTGGTCGAGGTTGGTAATCCGGTGATGAAATCCATGGAGATGGTTTCCCATTTCCATTTCGGGATTGGTAGAGGTTGTAATAATCTTATTGGGTGTCGGTGTTCTACTTTTACCTATTTGCATTCTATCCAGTTGGCTATGTACTCAGCTATGTCTTTATTCAATCGAGGCCAATAGAATTGTTTCCTGGTGGTCGTGATCATCTTCTGGTGTCCTGGATGACCAGTATAGGGTCTTTTATGTAGTTCCTCCAGTATGAACCTCTTCAAGTCGTCACAATTTGGGATATACAATCTGCTTTGGTAAGTGAGAAGACCTCCTTCCATCATCTGGTAGCCTCCATACTTTATCCCTATGGGTTCTTGCTACAGGTACGAGGTCACGGTCTAGAAGAATGTGTCTGTCTCTTGTGCATTTCTGACACTTTCTTTGACATCCGTCTTGCAGGTGCTCACCACGGCCAGGTGAATTGTTTTCATGCTTCTGCTAAGGGCATCCGCCACCCTATTTTCTTTTCCTTTAATGTGTTTGATTTTTAAATCAAACTCGCTATGGAGGGCCATCCACCTAGCTTGTCTAGCATTGAGCTTTGGTTGGTCAAACAGATATCGCAATCCACAGTGATTTGTCATAAGTACAAATTTTCTTCCCAGGAGGTAATGCCTCCACATTTTCAAGGCATGCACTATGGCAGGCAACTCTAGATCATGGGTCACATAGTTGACTTCGTGCTCATTCAATTTTTGGGATTCATAGAAGACCACACTTCCTCCTTTCATAAGGACTCCTCGGAGCCCTTCCTTACAGGCATCTGTGCACACGAGGAAGTCGGCTTCGGGATCAACGATCTTCAACATGGGTGCATGGGTCAGTAGATGTTTCAGTGTTTGAAATCTTTCTTCACATTTTTGTGTCCATGTGAATTTTGTCCCCTTCCTCTGGAGGGAAGTGATTGGACAACCAATCTTGGAGAATCCTTTTATAAATCTCCTATAGTACCCTGCTAATCCCATAACGGATCTGATATCTGAAACATCCTTTGGGGTAGGCCATTCCATGATAGACCTGATTTTGTCAGGGTCTACTGCTACTCCTTCTTCAGATAGGACATGGCCCAAGTAATGTATTTGCTTCTGGAAGAATTCACATTTGTTGAATTTGGCATAGAGCTGATGTTCTCTTAGCACTTTTAGCACAAGCCTAAGATGCTCTTCATTCTCTTCTCCATTCTTGGAGTAAATTAATATATCGTCAATAAAAACCAACACAAATTTGTCTAGGAATTTGCTGAGTACATTGTTCATCAAGCACATGAAAGTAGCAGGGGCATTGGTTAAACCAAATGGAACTACCACAAACTCATATTGACCATACCTCGTCCGGAAGGCAGTTTTATGGATGTCTTCACCCTTGATTTGGACATGATGGTATCCCGATCTCAAATCAATATTTGAGAAAATAGACGCACCCCCCAATTGATCGAACAGGTCATCGATCTTGGGCAAGGGGTGCTTGTTCTTTAAAGTTACCTTATTGAGTTGTCTATAATATAGACACAGTCTAAGGGTATCGTCCTTCTTTTTCACAAATAGGACTGGTGCTCCCCATGGAGACACGCTGGGTCGGATATAGCCCTTATCCATCATTTCTCTCAATTTCAATTTGAGTTCAACTAGTTCAGGTGTGCTCATTCGGTAGGGTGTCCTAAACACTGGCACCGCTCTCGGTGCAAGTTCTATTGAGAAGTTAATGTCCCTTCTTTGAGGTAGACCCGGTACCTCTTTCGGAAATACATCTCTATATTCTCTCAGGGTAGGGTGGTCTTCGAGGATTGGTTTTTTGGCTTCAGTTGTTTTCAACACCTGTATTCCATATAGGGGACATCCATTTTGGAAATACCTTCTCATTTGTAAAGCTGATATTTGTCTCACTGAGACAGGTTTTTGGATCCCTTGAAGGGTTATCCTTTTTCCTTCTTTACTTACACATTCTAAGGTTTTATGGTAACGGTCCAATCTAGCTTTATGGGTGGCTAGCCAGTCCATACCAATCAACAGATCATACGATCCGAGGGGTAATATGTTAAGGGTTGCTTGGGTGGGGAATTCACCCAACATTAATTGGCAGCCTGGTATGGCCTCTGCTACCCTTCTTTTGGTGCGAGTGGCTAACTATCCCAACCATGGCTTGGTAGGTTTAGGTGGCTGTAGTTTACACTTATCAACAATATTAGGGGCTATATAACTCAAGTTTGAACCAGGGTCAATCAAAATAGACACTAGATGGTTGGAAATCATACCTTCTATTTCCACCACTGAAGCTTGGTGGTCGGCTTGGTTATTATCCAAGGCTGCATAAATTTGCAGCACACTCCTGGCCACATCATTGATGGTGGTAGTTTCCTGGATGCTGTAAATTCTCTGAATATTCTGTTGTCGGTGTGGACAGTCTCTCAGTAGATTTTCTTCTCCACAACCCCAACATTTCAAAGGTTCTCTCTTTGGGTTATCAGCCCTCACTGGTACAGACCCAAAAGTTTTATTTTCGCTCAAGGCGGGAATGTTCTGCTGGTGTGCACTCTGGGCTGGGAAGCTCATCCTTGAGTTCTTCTTATAGTTCTTAAATCTTGGGGATTTAATCCCTTTTCTCTGAAATCCCGAACTATTCTTCAGTTTCCAACCTTCATGAGGTTCTATCCGATGTCCAAACTGTTCATGACAATATCTTGCCTTTCAGATAGTGCCTTCTAGGGTCTTTGGCTCATTAAATTCAATTCTGTTCCAATAGTCCTTAGGTAGTCTGCTGATGAAACGTTGCACCTTTTCCTTTTCTACCTTTATATAAGGTACAGACCTCAGTAACTCGAGGAATCTGCTGACATATTCCTCTATAGTGAGTTTCCCTAGTTTGAGTTCATAGAATTCTTTAGTCTTTTTGTCGAAATATTTTTCCGACAGATACTTCTTCCAGAATTATTTCTCAAACCGTTCCCAAGATAGGTCCTCTTCGCAAACCCCTTTCACATTCTTAAGGTCTTCCCACCAAATGGAAGCCTTTCCATTCAAGTTGAAGGTGGCCACTCGGGCCTTCAAATTTTCTGAGAAGTCATGGACTCTGAAATACTTCTTTAGTCCAAGCAGCGAGGCCTCTGCTTCCTCTCCCTTCTTTTTTTCACCGTCGAAGGAGGGTGGTTTGGCCTTCCTGAATTCTTCAAATTTATGACCCTTGGAAAGCTTTCTCTTCTTCTTTCTTCTTCGGGAATAAGAACTAGTTATGCTACTAGAAGAGCCCTCTGAACCACCAGCTTCCTTCCCAGAGGAATCGTCCACTGCTTGTCCTTTACCTCTAGGATGGACCTTTTTCGAGGTGCTCCTATCAGTGTGGCCACCAATATGACGATGTTTCTTTACCTCGGGTTCATGCTGCATTTGTCTTTGTAGGTCGGATAAGCTCTGTAGTAAAACTGCGTTAATTTCGGTTTGCTTCTCTTGTTCTTTCATCATCCTCTCATTGTCAGCGTTGCAACTTTGTAATTCAACCATGAGGCTCCTCACAGTCTCGGCTAGATCTGGAGGGGTCCCTACTACCCTTCTTTCGTCAGACTCTTCGTCTCTATTGTGGGAGCCTTCCCCCACCTCTTGGTGAGTCACCATTCTATACGTTTACAATTTCCCGCGGTTGATCTCCCGCTTGTGTGCAAAAGGAAAACGTTGGTTGTTAGTCAATGTTCATATTCATTTATAGCTAGTACATAAACTCATATTTTCTTTTTTTTTCTCATGCACACACACAATAGGGGTTTTCATTCTTAACTTCGACTTTTTAATTGAGGGGGTTAAGATAAGGAGTTACTCCTTTTAATAGTACTCTGAATGGAGTCTCTGCGCAACCTGTCCATGAGCCCAAGCAGGCCAAGTGTTGTAACCATGCTCTGATACCAATTTGTAACATACCCAACACGGGGCTAGAAATTTTTGGCTTTCTTTCCTTTTAAAGCCCCTCATATGACCGTGGTTATGCCCACAACCCTTACCGAGAGGGAACTTCTGCTATCATGATCCAGAGAGTCGTGATGCAAGCCTTTCCCTGTACTCTCTTTTCCTTTGAAGGGCCGAAACCTGAAACGGGTTTCACCGCTTATCAAGATTAACAACAACTCAGATTAAGCCCTGGTACTCTACCCTTCGAGATTTCGCATACCAGGATTTCGGGATATGCGACGACACGAGGTTTCACACTTAGGTTTCCCGGAAGCCGAAACTCTGAAACCTACACACACACACACACACACACACACACACACACATATATATATCACTCCATCTATTTTGGGAGTTCGCAAGCCGTGTTTTCGGGATTGGCGGGTGCAAGAGAACTTGCCAATAGGTATCTCGAATACCAAAATACCGAAACACCCAATATTATCTGTGCTAAGCCATTTCGGCATTTCTCCTTTCGGGATTTCATGTTACGTGAGAACAAGGGGTTGCGCTCCTAGGTTTCCCGGAAGTCGAAAACTCCAAGTCATCATAATCTCTAAACATACTCCACTATTTCGGGGTTTTCTCCATCGAGATTTCGCTAATCGAGGTTTCAAGACTGGCGAATACGTGGGGCCCGCACTTAGGTACCCCAGGTGCTGAAATACTAAAGTATAATAACTTCTCCACACTCTATCTTTTTGGGGTTTCGCAAGTGGGGATTTCGGGACTTGTGAGTACAAGGGAAACTTGCCCTTGAGTTGTTCCGGGTACCGAAACGCCGAAATGCCGAACCAAGTCACACTATGCCAATTCGGGATTCTGCGAATCGGGGTTCCGTATATCAGAACCTTGCGATACAAGAGGTCGAAGATTCACATTCCTCGACTACCCGAATACCGAAAATCCGATACACCCGCTCATCATATACTCGGCCAAATTTGGGGTTTCGTAGTTCGAGATTTTGCAACTAGCGGGTACGAGGGAACTTATCCTCGATTATCCCGGTTCCTGAAATGCTGAACATCAATACTTACCCATGCTGGTCCAATTAGGGGTTTTCGCGAATCAGAGTCTTGCGATGTGTGCAGACAGGAGGCCTCGTACCTAGATCTTCCGGCAGTCGAAACTCCGAAATACCAACTCTTGAACCTGCTCACCTATTTCGGGATTTCACCCATAGGAGTTTCGCAGATTGGGGTTTCGGAATTGGAGAGTACAAGGATATCGCCCTTAGGTATTCCGGGTACTGAAATGCCGAAATATCATAACTCATCTGAATGCTATCATTTCGGGACTTCTCAAGTCGGGGTTTCATGACTTGCGAGTACAAGGAAACTCATACTTAGGTACCTCGGGTGTCGAAACACCGAAATGTTCTAACCCATCCACACGCTGTCATTTCAGGATTTCTCGAATTGGGGTTTTGGGACTTGCGAGTACAAGGGAACTCGCACTTAGGTACCCCGGGCGCTGAAACATCGAAATGTTCTAACCCATCCACACACTTTCATTTCGGGATTTCGCGAATTGGGGTTTCGGGACTTGGGAGTACAAGGGAACTCACACTTAGGTACCCCGGGCACCGAAACACCGAAATGTCCTAAGTCTAAGAGGACCATTCTCTCTCGTGTAGGGTTTTTCAGACTTTCACCATAAAATCCTCTGACAGATTCTTGGGTAAACTTTAACAAGGGTGTCCCTGTGGGAAGATCTATTTAGGGAATTACTTGAGACAAATAAGGTGGTAAATTCCCCGAGAGAAGACTTGAATATTGAATCCGTTCATCATATACATATATATAAATATAAATATATATGCAAACAATATGTGGTCTTTCCAATATAAACATACAGCCACCATTTCTGGTCAAAACACCATACAGACAGTTTCATACTGAAATCATTCATAATTTCACAAACCATGAGCATACATGTCAGAATATTTAAATTTAAGATACAAGATATAACACTTATCAGAAAAACACCAGGTGTGATGCAACTGCTGAGAGGGTGCTCGTTTCCACCCAACCGTAGGCTTAGCGACTCTGAATGGATTTACCACTGGCCACCCCCAAGCTATACCATGATGTTGTGAGGCTGAGTCTTTATTCGTCAGAGGACGAAGTTTACTCTCCTTCTTCTCTGCTCATCAATCAATCTGTATATTATTCAAGACTTCCTCCGATTTCTCCTCTCTTGCGATCCCTGTCGCGACTGACTCCCTACCACACCTCTTTCCTGCCTTTTTTTTCTTTTTTTTTTCGGTGAGGTTTCTTGTGGCAAGAAATTCCCCATGGTGGTTAGGTTTGAGGCTTCCATGGATGGGTGGTTCATCCCCATCCCTCATTAACTCATGAGGAGCCTCTTCAGCTACCAACCTGGTGAGTAATTCATTTCGGGGCCAGCGAGCCGCTCTTGGTTCTCCGAGCCGATGAAGACCAAATACGGTTTGGTTCGGTGGAAGTTAACGCCACCATTCCTGGTGCCTTCCACCACCTTTCTTCAGCCATCGTGGTCTCTTTTTGAGCACATCCCCCTCTCAGCAGTCCTGTAACATATATTCATAACATTATTTACATTCATCGACCTTTTACTAAGGTCCATTCAAATCTCACATTCACATCTTTGAGTTTTCCATAGTTCTTGGCCAATATAGTTATTTTTACAAACTGGGGGAAACATGGTGTTACAATTACCATGTGTGACACATAAGTGAATATGGTGTTATTTGAATTCCTACATATGATTATGCATTTACGAACATCGAAGAAATATTGTCAATTTTTAAAGAAGAACCTCATAATGTTAGGATATCATTGGCAACTGACTGTGTCAATCCATTTGGTGAGGTCAAGTCTATTTACTCAGTGTGGCCTATTTTTTTTTACAAAAAGTAACCTTCCTCCTTGGATGCCAATAAAGAGGGAGCACTCAATGTTGACAATGTTTGTTCTAGGTATTTGTCTACAATATTTGTTTGAACGTAGCATTTTGTTTTTCTTATTCATTGCATAATTTCTTATATATATACAAGGTAGTAATTATGTGTATTTTAAACAAATTAGGTAAGTACCAAGTGAAATATATGAATGTATATATTTAGCCTCTTGTCGATGAGATACTAAATTTATGCACTGGAATCACTATGTACGACATCTCTAGACCAATAGGGAAAAACAATTTCAATTCCATGGAATACTTACATGGAAAATACATGATGCCCTAGGGATAACACATTTTTGTGGTATATAACATACTACTAAAATTTAATAGTATATATATTTTTATGAAAATATCATGCATGTTTCTTAAATAATTCCTTCTTATATAAATAATACTAACATTAATCCATATCTTTTAGGTCTTCAAACAAAGTGTAAATTCACATGTCCAATTTGTAGTCCTAGGATGGAATCTCTTTGTTCAAGAAGTTTAGGAAAGGAGTTGTTTGATGAGTATAGACACTTCCTCCATAAGAACCACAGGTATCAAACTACCTAAAAGCATATTTTCAATGGGACAAAAGAGACTACAATAAAACCATGAAGAATGACACCTCGCATATCGAAGTTGGAATATAATAGAAATAATCAAGGTAAGCAATTCGACTATGTATCATATGAAACGTTTTACAACTTTTATTTGTATTTAATTATGTTTACCGTATCTAACAATTATTGTTGTAATTTCATTTATGTTTCATAAAGGTCATCAAGGAATTGATGAGCTTCCAAAAGGAATTAAAATTACCCCATACAATTCAATAGGTTTCCCTACTATGAGCACATATAAATAGCTCATTTGTTTGATACAATTCATATAAGGAAGAATGTAACAAAAACATTGCAAAGAATCTTAGATATAAGAAGTGACAAAGAAAAATTTGTCAAAATTAGTAGTGACATTCATGAAGCCAATCATGCAATGAAAAATTTGATTGATTCAAATAACAATGGACATCGAAATAATCTTCCATGGTTGTTTACAGAGAAGGAAATAAATGATGTAAAAGAGGTCATTCATAGAATTAAATTTCCCACAAGATTTTCTTCAAACATAAAGGAATATCTCAATGATGAAAGGTGAATTTTGTGGGGTAAAAAATCATGACTATGATACCTTCATTAAGGTAATTATTTTGGTATATTTCTATATTGGTAATACTTCTTTTTAGTATTTTGATTTTGTTTTCTTTTCAAAAAATCAATGATTCCTTTTTTTTTTACATTATGTTCCACCTCTATCTCTCTCTGATAGATTTGACAACAACATACAACAAGTTATATATGATCTTGGCAAATACATGAGGTAAACAATGATTTATATGCAAAAAAATTATTTCAGAACTTGTTGACATGTGTTTTACTTGCAATGTATATACTTTTTTGTTGAAACCTATTATTTTATTGTATCATGTGTAGTTGGTTGTCATCCAAAGAAATCCATAAAGATTATATTAAATATCGGAGGAGATAAATTCCTCAGGTAATGTGTGAAATGTAAAAATATCTACCTTCAACATTTTTAAATGTGCAAGAACACTACCTCATACACCAAGTTGAGGAGATTGAAATGTGTGGAACTGTACACACAAGGTCAATGTGGATGGTTGAGAGGCACTTGAAGCCATTGAAATATTTCATTAGACAAAGAGCATGTCCTGAGGATTCTATGGTGGAGGGTTATATGGTATATCAATCCTTGGTGTATATTACTCAGTATATTCCTAAATTAGAAACAAATATGAAGGTCTGTCACATTTGGGATGTCAACTTCATCAAAAAATTTGAAGGGGAGGTATTGGTCAGGAAAGGTAGAATGAAGAAATTGAAAGGTAATTATATGGTAGATATCTATAATAGTTTGCATTATTAATTTTGATCTATATTGTACTTATTTAATTTTATTCTTCCATTAATTATTCATTTTTCATACAATTGGTCTGGAGCAGGATGCACTACATTTATGCATCGCAAAAAATATTGATAGGATAAAGGTATGGATAGATCAATGTATATAATGTAATGGTAGGTTATCATGGGAAAGGGTGGCTACATTGTTTAAAGAATACCATCATAATCAAGATTCCAATGTTACTCGGAGGGAAATTGATTTATCATATGTTTTAAAAGATAAACAAACAAGCATATTCACCTACATCATGTTTCAATTTTTTTCCATTATATTAATCTATTTGGTGTGTTTTTTAATAAATTTTTACTAAGTCTAAATATGTTTATTGATTGGCAATCCATTTTTTACATGTCTGGCATATTGTAGTTGAAACAACACAAGGCTATTTGGTGCAATGGACATAAATTTTGCATAAAAACGTTGTATGACAATAATAAAACCTCTGATTGTGGGATAATTGTAGTCTTTCAGGTCACTAATGTTTCCTATAGAAGTGACATACATCCAACAGTATCCAAAAATAGATACTATGCGTATTTGGATGATATATTTGAGTGAGACTTTAAATCATTCAAGTTAGTTTTGTTCGAGGTCAAATGGTATAGGTTACAGATGAATGAACATGATCCTGGATTTTTTTAAAAATTGAGCATGCCAATGGATTTACCATGGTTAGTCCAAGGATGTTTAAGCTGGGTACATAAACTTATGTTATTCCAAGCCAATGTGAGCACGTCTTTTATTCAGAAGTTCAAGGTAAAGTAGGTTGGTCATACATTATTAGATATGATCCAAGAGGAAGGCATGTAAAGTACAATGTACTAGAAGAAGATGATGTAGATGATCTTGAGGTAGATGTATTTTTAGATGAAGAAGTCGAATAAGTTGATCCAGATGTAGGTGGCAATGTTCTCGATGATAATATTGATCATGATATTATTGAAAATGACATTGATGACAATGTTTATATGGCCAATCCTTTCAATGTCGATTTTGAACAGGATGATACAAAAGGTGAGTTGAATGAAGAAGAAGATCAATGATATTGCAAAAAATGTTGAAATGTAAGAGGCGTGTGATTATATATTTTATATGATTTATTCTCTTTAAAGCATTTATTTATATGTGTTAATCATCATCGTCATCATTTTCATCATCATAATTTTCATCATCATCATAATAAATATTTCCATCAACCTCCTCCTCCTCATCATCATCCTCATCATTGTCATTGTCTTCATTGTCGTCATCATCGTCATTGTCGTCATCATTTTAATCACCATAATTAACATTATCCTCCTCCTCCTCCTCCTCCTCATCATCATCATCATCATTTTCATCGTCGTCATCATCATCATCATCATCATCATCACCATCATTGTCATTGTCATCATCATCATCATTTCCATTCTCATGATCATCATCATATCACCATCATCATAATCAACATTGTCATCCTCCTCCTCATCATCATATTCGTCATTGTCATTGGCATCGTAGTCGTCATCATCATCATTCTTATCATCATCATCATTGACATTATCATCTCCATAATTAACATTGTCATCATCGTCATCCTCCTCCTCCTCCTCATCGTCATCATTTTCATCATCCTCATCGTCGTCGTCATCATCATCATCATCATCATCATCGTCATCATTTCTATGATCATTGTCATTGTCATCATCATCGACATTACCATTGTCATGATTATCATCATAATCAAAATTTTCATCCTCCTTCTCCTCATTGTCATTGTTATCATCATTGATCATCATTGTCATTGTCATCGTAGTCTTCGTCATCATCGTCGTTTTCATCATTATCATCATTTTCATCGTTGTTGTCATTGTCATCAAAATAATCAACATTTCCATCCTCCTCCTCCTCATCGTCATCGTCATCATTTTTATTTTCACCATCCTCGTCATATTCATCATCATCATCATTATTTTCATCATCATTGTCATTGTCATTGTCATGATCATCATAATCAAAATTTTCATCATCATCCCCCTCATCATCGTGATCATTATCATTGTTGTTGTATTCATCATCATCGTCATGGTCATCATTATCGTCATTTTCATCACCATAATCAACATTCTCTTCGTCGTCCTCCTCCTCCTCCTCCTCGTTGTCATCATCATCATTTTCATTGCTGTCACCGTCATTTTCGTCATCGTCATTGTCATCATCATCATCATTTCCATTTTCATGATGATGATGATGATCATCATCATCATCATCATCATAATCAACATTGTCATCATCCTCCTCCTTCTCATCGCCATCATCAACATTGTCATTTCCATCATAGTAGTTTTCATCATCGTCATTGTTATCATCATTGTCATCGTCATCACCATAATCAACATTTCCATTGTCCTCCTCCTCCTCTGCATCATCATCGTCGTTGTCACCATGTTCATCATTGTTGTTGTCATCGTCATAATCATCATCATCACAATCATCATCATCATCATCATAATCATCATCATCATCATCATCATCATCATCATCATTGTCATCATCATCATCATTGTCATCATTGTATATGTACTATCAGACAAAGAAGTTGAAGAAGTTGAGCCAAATATAGATGACAATTTTCTCAATGATGATATTTAATTATATGGGTTAATCACCATCATTGTCATCATTTTCAACATCATAATCAACATTTTCATCCTCCTCCTCCTCATCATCCTCATCATCATCATCGCCATTTTCATTGTTATCATCATCATCGTTGTTGTCATCATCATTGTCATCACCATAATCAACATTGTTTTCATCCTCATCCTCCTCATCATTGCCATTTTACCCCAATCCCCATATTATTTTAACCTATAATCCCAAATCCCTAACCCTAATAACCCCCATCTTATATAACCCTTAGCCCCTAGTTCCTATAACCATTATCACCTACAATTACTAACCCTTAAAATATGTAAACCCTATATCTCATACTACCTTGAACCCTAACCATAAAAACCCATAACCATTATATAATCTAACCTAAAAACATTATAATGCCTAAAATTTATCCCCTATCCCCTTTAACCTTCCTAGACCCAATCATTCTTATCAAATATAAACCTTAATGTATATCATTAACCATAACCCTTGTAAACCACATCATCTTTAACTCTCATAATACTAACCCATTAACCATTTTACTCACTATCCCTACAATAATTAACTATGACGTACCTACTTCCCGGTTAACTCTAAATTTACATCTTCTAGGAAAATTCATAATTTTTGTTACCATTCTTTAAGTAATCAAGAAACACGCATGCCACACAAGAACTCATGTAATATTCAAGAACATGATAATTAGTTAAATAGGAAAATGTCCAGTGCATCTTATAACAACAACAAACATGATAAACTCAACACAAAGATAATTAATACACTACAAAATATAAAATACAAAGATAACACAAAGATAACTTATCTTTAAATAAACCATTCACCAACTGGCTACAAAAGTTGAACATCTCAACCAACCGTATAAACTATTCTTCTATGTTTCAACAACAGGTCACTTTTGAGCCAAGGCTATGAATCCACAAGGATGGGTGCTAGGACAAATCTAAAACACACAACCATTAGCTAACAAGATTTCATGATTTTCCTAACAACACAACAATCCTAGTTTATTAGTTATCTTCCCCTTTAGCCTGCACAACCCAAAGAAATGAACCATTTTTTTGCAATGCAGTCCCTTAGGTTGTTCCACTTCTTTTCCAGGGCTCTAATGTTAATGGTGAGGAAATATTAATGATGAAAACTTTGAGGATTCTCAGTTGTGGACAGTTCTTTCACAACTGTCATCATTCTCATGCACATAGGAATCCATACCTCTATGGAATAATCATCAGTTACTTAAAAGCAAGAAGAAATGGATATTTTCCTCCCATAATTTGTTTTCCATCCCAACCAAGAAAAAGAGTGAACACGAATGAATGAGGGACAAGTAACAATGATTGATCAAACAAATGAATGAGTAGCCCCCAAACAACCCAAAAGTGAGGCTTATATAATTACATGCAATAAAGCACCACGTGGCCTTCCCCAAGAAGCTCACTGGCCATTCCCCCCCCCCTAATTCCAAGATGGGTGAATAAAATATAATAAAAATTATTATCACATGTATCCCCCTCTCTCATGGAATCATACCCCCTATCTATGTCCTTGTCCATCTCATAGCCATCGATGCATTTTATTATTAATATTCAAATCATTACATTTCTAGGATCTTCGATATTTCAACTTTATAGGCACTCCAACCTTTTCTCAAATATATGAAATACATTATTAATATGGGGACTCAAAACTAGGGTATCAAATTTCCCTCCCCCTTATTTTGGTATTGTCCTCAGTGCATATACAAAATAAAGAAATAAAAATTTCAAAAGTCTTCAAAAAGTTATGGGTACTCTTCCCGCATGATATCCTCATGCTCCCAAGTAGCATCTTTAGGATCGTAACATGTCCATTGAACCTTTACCAATCATATGGCTCGATTCCAGAGCACTTTGACATTCTTTTTCAATATGCACACTGATGGACATGAAAGTCTCCTTCTGGCTCCACCTGAATCAAATTCCAATCAATAACATGGTTAGGATCATGGACATGATTTTTCATCACAAATACATGAAATACATTATGCACATTCATGGAATTAGGAAATGGAACCATGTATGCAAATATCCCTATTCTCTCAAATATATCAAATGGAACACAAAATCTAGCTGCTAGCTTGGTACAACCTACCAACTTTAATGAGCTCTTCCTGGGATTCACTTTCAAAAGAACATTCTCTCCCACTTTAAATTCTCTAGGTGTGCTATTCTTATCTACACAACACTTATGTTTATCATGTGTTTCTTTCAAATTATGCTTAATTTTAACCATCTAGTCTTCCATATCCTTGAGCAATCATGGCCCATGTATTACTCTATTTGTTGGGTTGTCCCAACTCATTGGAGTATTACATTTTCTACCATACAAATCTTTAAATGGGCTTATCCTCAATTAATATTAATACCTATTATTATAGGAAAAATCAACCAGATGCAAGCAATCTTTCCACTTAGATCGTTTATATATCACATACATTATCAACATGTCTTCAATCACTTGGTTGGCTCTCTCTATATTCCCATTTTACACTGGACGATATGTTATGCTAAAACTCACATTTGTACCAAATCCTTTAAACAACACTCTCCAAAAGTTTGAAGTAAACTTTGTGTCTCTGTTTGAAACAATTTCCTTAGGTATTCCATGCAACCTAGTAGTTTCCCTCATGTAAATTTCTATGATATTAGCTATTGTATGAGTCATTTTTATAGGAACAAAATGAGCATCCTTTTCCAATTCACCCACCACTAACATTATTGAATAATGTTTCCTTGTTTTCCTTAGAAATTTAGTAATAAAATTAATGGTTACGACTTCTCACTTCTTCTCTGGAAGTGACAACGACTATAGCAAACCCACTAGGTGTCTATGCTCAACTTTCACTCTTTGACATTCCATACATATGGAAATGTACTCAACAACATCCTTCTTCATTCATGGAAATTGTTTTATGGTAACTGGGATGTCCATCATATGGAACATTATGCATTTCTTTTAATACCAAATTCAAAAGTTCTCCAAAACTAGGAACATAAATTATGTTTTTATGCATAATTACTCAATCTTATTTCATGTTATATTATTTAAATTTATGTTGTACACTTTCTTGCTATAATATCTCTTTTACTTGTAGGTAATGTTTTTCTGTAACAACAACGTCTAAAATTATGCTCTTTAAATATGACATTTTGTATGTTAATGGTTGTAGCATGCATGTGATGTATTCTTCTTCTAAGTGCATCAACAACTTTATTTTATTTTCCTTTTATATGATTGATTTCAAATTCATACTCACGTAAAAATTTCATCCATCTTATCTTCATGGTATTTAAAGTTGGTTTCTCAAAAAGATATTTCAGACCACTATGGTATGTCCTTAATTCAAGTTTCTTCCCCATTAAATGTACTTCCTCCACATATTCAATGCATGAACTATGGAAGCAAGCTCCAAATCATTTGTGGAATAATTCCTCTCATGTTTTAATCTTTTTGGACTCATAACTAATGACATGTACATTTTGAGTGAGGACTTCACCAAGTCCTTCTTTGCATGCATCTGTGCATCCCACAAAATTCCCATTTGGGTCAACAATATTCAAAATAGTTTAACTAGTAAGTAACTCTTTCAACAAATTAATTTTTTCTTCACACTCTCCTTTCCATTCATAGTCAATTCCCTTCTTTTGTTAAGAAGTGATGGGATGAGAAATTCCAGAGAATTTTGCTATAAATCTTATGTAGTATCTGACTAATCCCATGAAATATCTATTCTGAAACATTATTTGGTTATAGCCATCCTCTAATGGTTTCAACCTTCTTTCGATATAATAATATACCTTCCTTTGAAATAATGTTCCCCAAATAATGGATCTTCTCTTGGTAAAAATAGCACTTTATTAGCTTGACATACAAATGATACTCCCTTAGCACTTGTAGCACCAATTTCAAATGATGCTTATGTTATTATTATGTCTTGGATTAGATAAGTATATCATCCAAGAACACAATGACAAACTTATCCAAATAATTTATGAATATGTCATTCATTAAGCACATAAAGACAAATGGTGCATTGGTAAGTCCAAATGACACCACTACAAATTCATAATTCCGATACATGGTTTTAAAATATGTCTTACTGATGTATTCTTCCTTGATTCTCACCTAGTGATATCTTGATCTCAAGTCTATCTTTGAAAATATCTTTGCTCCTCTTAGTTGATCAAAGAGGTCATTAATTTTGGGTATAAGGTATTTTTTCTTCACAGTGATTTTATTTAGTTGTGTAAAGCCAATACACAACCTCAACATTCCATCCTTCTTTTTAACAAAGAGTACGGGTGCTCTACGAGGTGAAACACTTGGGCATATGTAGCCTTTCTTAAAAAATTATTCTAGTTGCATTTGTAATTATTTTAATTCTGGAGTACCCATTCTGTAAGGATTTTTTGACACTGGGGAAGCTCCTAGTAATAAATCAATAGATAAATCTATATCCCTCTTTGGTGGTAATCCTAGTATTTCTTGGAATACATCCTCAAACTATTGCAATACTGAATAATCTTCGATCCTTGGCCGTTTGGTATTTTCTATCTCCTCCACATGAGTTGCATACAATTGACATCCTTTCTTGAAACATCTCTTCAACTGTAAGGCTGAAATCTCTCTTATAGAAATGGGTCTTGGAATTCCTTACATAGTTCTTTGTTTTCCTTCTTCATCAAGACATGTAAATGTCTTGTTATGGAAATCTTGGATAACATGATGCTTGTACAACCAATCTATTCCAATTATAATATCATAAGATACCAATGGTATGATATTTAGATTTACATTAGTACTCACTCCATTCAGAATTATTGGACAATATTTGATAGTCTCAATGATCATTCTTTTGGTTCTACTGGCTAGCTGAACCAAACATGAATTTTCAAGCTTACTTTTCTCCAAATGAAATATGTACACTATTTTAGGATTAATGTAACTATGTCTTGCTCCTGAATCATTTAAAATATAAACAATATGATTAATGATCTTACCTTCCACCTCAATCATATGGGATTATCATTTTGTTTTTCAATCTTCCAAGGCTGCATATATTCTTGGAATATCTCTACCCATATATTCTACTATAGTAGCCTCTTGGATGTTGTGCAATGTCCCCATATTGTCTTCTATTTGAGATAAATCCTTGTACATGTTATCTTCTTTACATCCCCAACATTTGATTGGTAGTGTTCTCGTTTTTCCCAAGGAGTCTTCCCTCTTGGATTAATTCTTAGTAGGATAATATTGATGACTTGTACTAAGATTTTTTTTGTTGAAAGGAGGTTTGGATCCCTTCCTTCTCTGATCAGATTTCATCTTCTTCTTATCCTTTTAATATTTTTGCAAAGATTCTCTACCCTTGCCTTTCTCATACAGGTACTTATCCTTTCTAATGGTCTCTGTCAAATTTCTAGGCTCATCATATTGAATCTTATCTTTATAGAAATATGGAATTCCACTCATAAACCTTTGTATCTTCACATTTTCATCCTTGATAAACCGCAAATACTTTAGAAATCCCAATAACTTCTTTTCATATTCCCCCATTGTCATGCTCCCCAAACTAAGTTCAAATAAATATTACATCTTCTTATCATAATAGTGCTATGAAAGATACACTTGTTGAAAATATTTCTTGAACTACTTCTAAGTTATCCTACTCTCATTAATGTGTTCAACTTGCTTCAATTTATCCCACCACATATCATATTTTCCATGCAAATGGTATGTGGAAATCCTAATGGTATGTGGTATGTGGAAATTCAAAGGATGGTGTATTAATATTCCTAATATCTCCTTGCAAATTGTCCAACACATATCTTCTTCTTCTATTCCTAACACGAGACACTTCTAGACTGTTTCTTGACTCTTTATATGCATAATACTTATTGGTTGAGTAATGAGGCGACTGGGTATTTTATAGTTATCCCTTCTTTCACGGTGTCTTCCTTCTTCCTCATGATGTCTGGAGCCCGATCCATTCTTCACTTGCCTCTACAATTGATTTAGGCTTTGCATCATTTGAGAATTTATTTGATTATGCTCCTTTTGTGCTCTCATTATGTTCTCATTGCCATATTTATAAATCTGCACTTCCATTATGAGAATTCTCATAATCTCTACCAATTATATTGGTTCCACTTTACTCCTATGTCTGTTAGATTCTATTTCAACACCGCCCACACTGATATTTTGGGCTTTGGCTTCTCTCTCATGATTGTAGGCTCCTTGTCCATCCTCCATGACTATGATATGTAGTCCTAGACTTGATTTGATCTTCTTGTACCTCTAATTATGCAAAATTTGCAAGCAACCATTTTTGTTAGAATTATATATTATAGAATTTTTGTCAATTATTGCTACATGTACTTTTTCTTCTCAATTCATGAATAATTATATCATAATTCTCCAAATTATAATAATTCCATGTTATTATACTATGCATAATATTTCCAATGGCTATTTTTATGCTCCAAATGGATCTCTGAGATGAAACTTATGGCTTCCTAAAAAATCCATTTTCACCCCATTAGTACACTTTCTCCATTGGTGCAATTTTACTAGAAGGCTAAATTTTGTCAACTACATAAGAAAATCAATAAAGAACCAAGAAATGTTTTGCATCGAGCATTAATAAAAATCATGATGGTGAACACAGATCAACATTAATATTATAAATTTGTTGTTCCAATAAGATTATACAACAATCTGGAATTTTCAACTTTGTCCTTTTTAAAAAAATTCTGACTTAGAAATTTTAGCAAAATTGGATATCTATCAAAGTGTGCATTTTTGGAAAAACTTCACTAAAACAAAGTTGTCTGTCTTGATGAGTATGCAAAATGTTGAGTAAATAAAATTTTCCATTTTTGTGATCTGGGGACGACTTTTCCTCTTCTGAAAATCCAAAAAATCCCCCAAAAGTGGTATGTAATAGTAAATTTTAGCATGTTTCAACATTCCCTTTCCAAACCCCTTATATTTTCTCCAATTCCTTCACTAGGTATTTTCATGTATGCCTTTTGGACTCTCTCCAAAAATTTCATCTTAATTTGTATCTCAGTCACTAAACTAGACACATATTTAAAAACCATTGTTTTGAACTTTTTGACAAGTTCAATCGAAAATGGAAATGGCCCTCACTAACACTTTGGTAGATATCCTCACTGTGGAAAAAACCCATAAATTTTTATCTCAATCTGAGTTATTATTCTCCAGTTATGGACAAAATATGATGTGGCATCACAAATCCATGTGGCACCATCAGGGGATGCCATGTCAACCCTCGAACCACCCTGGCCTACCCCATAATCCTTCATCACCACCTTCTCTC
>JZKD02S1956546.1:16918-33167 GCA_000966675.3 Picea glauca
TGTTTCTCAAATATGTGAATGATGCTGAAAGTGCCATTGTTTATTTCCCTGCATTATTGTGATCATCATTCAATGTTTCTGCAAAGATTTTAAAAGAAGCATAAATGTTTAAGCACGGTAACAACTGATTCACCCCCCCCCTCTCAGTCGTCCAACAAAAAAACCCTCTTATCAAAATGTAGAAACAAATGAGAAAGAAGGAATCTGAGCTAGGAAGTCACTATTTGAGCCACCGCCTCACCTTCGTCAACGATTCATGCAAGATGAACAACACTTCGAAAAAGATATGGAGGTGGAAGCCGAACCATCTCATCCAAAGGAATATTGCAACTAGGAGCTAGGGAAATGAATCCCTCGAGAAACTACACCACTAAGATACATGATTAGTTCTACTAGAGTTGGAGAACACACCTATTTCATGAAGGACCATGCCCTGATTGGGAAATTTTTAGGGTTATTTCCCTCTGAAAGAGACCTCATGTGATGGATCAAGACATGGTGGAACCTGAAAGGGGACTATGAAATCCATCTCAGTTCGAAATGTTTTTTCACTATAATTTTCTACATTCTTGAAGACAAAGATCGGGTCTTTGAAAACAACCCATACTTCTAAAATTTGGCGNGAAAAAACCCTCTTATCAAAATGTAGAAACAAATGAGAAAGAAGGAATCTGAGCTAGGCGGTCACTATTTGAGCCACCGCCTCACCTTCGTCAATGATTTGTGCAAGATGAACAACACTACGAAAAAGATATGGAGGTGGAAGCCAAACCATCTCATCTAAAGGAATATTGCAACTAGGAGCTAGGGAAATGCATCCCTCGAGAAACTACACCACTAAGATACATGATTAGTTCTACTAGAGTTGGAGAACACACCTATTTCATGAAGGACCATGCCCTGATTGGGAAATTTTTAGGTTTATTTCCCTCTGAAAGAGACCTCATGCAATGGATCAAGACATGGTGGAACCCGAAAGGGGACTATGAAATCCATCTCAGTTCGAAATGTTTTTTCACTATAATTTTCTACATTCTTGAAGACAAAGATCGGGTCTTTGAAAACAACCCATACTTCTAAAATTTGGCGGGGATATATCTCAGATTTTGGACCAACTGCTTCTACCCAGAAAAAGAGGACTTCGCCTTCACTCCAGTCTGGATCCGCCTCTATTCCCTACCCCAAGAGTTTTTGCTTGAAGAAATCCTAATGGGTATTGGAAATACAACATCCTCATAGGAAACAAAGCAAAGAATATATATGTTATCACTGAGAGTCACCCTCAAATTGCAAGAGGATAAGCCCAGTACCCATTAAAATGTTTGTGGAGGTAGGTTTATGAGTGGAGGTCAAATGGAAAAAGCTCAGTACAAGAATGTTTCAACACAGAAACTGGACAAAAAATGCATAGGGAAATGAGGTCCTCATTAACTTTAATTAGTAGTTTAAGGTTACAAGTGAGAAGGGGGAATACTTAGTGAGAAAGGTGGACAAGTTTTCCATGAGCATCTGACCTTCAAGCAACTTGGTGAAGAAAAACTTAGGCACAAGAGAACTCTTGAACTCAAGTTTCAATCACTGAAATATATCACAACAACATAATAATCAAACCTCCATTACCATGCGACCACACCAACTTGTCTAGATCCTCCATGCACGAGCATTTCAACATAAGAGGAAAAAGGAAACAAGAAAAATACTGAAACAAGTCACAAAAGAATTATAATCAAACCTACATTACAATACAACTAAAACCCTCATATGGATCCTCCATGCATGAGTGTTTCATCAAATATTTAAACAAGATGATGAAAGACGCTGAATTATATTAATGCAAAAGTATCAAGTCCCACAACAAAATCTTGAACTGATCTATTTATACTCAGATCAGTCCACAACTGCCAGGAGTGTGATCTGGCCATCCCATTCAAATATTTTCGTCTATGCATCCTTCTATGAGACTGTGCATGTATTCTTCTGTGAGACGCAAGCTCAGATCAACATGAACCTGCAAGAAGAAACACTCCATAGAGGTATTTCGGGCTGACAATATTCCGTCTCCACGACCAGACCCTCCATGCTTCCATTTACAAAGTGAGTCGAGGTTTCACCCACCAGTCCCTCTTTTCTTAATTGATCTCTCCTCAGGATTGGGGTGAGGCTTAATGCCTAGGGGGAGGCCACGTGTTGCTCTTGGATTTTTCATTGTATAAGCACATGATTGTAGGGCCGTGAAAGGCGGTTTGGATTCACATCACTTTTGAGCCCGCAATTCACCACCTTCCACCATGTAGCTCTTCCTCTATACCATGGTTTCAATTGTGGGACTACTGAAGAATTTTATCGTTCGAGCATGTTGCATCCCCACAATGAAACATGGCCATTGATCTGGTCGCGATCTGCGATCTGGACGCACCTACTAAATTTAGCGCTATCGCTAAAGTTTATCTTCCACCAATTCTAGGATCCATTAAAACCACACATGGAGACGACACTAATTTTAGCGCTCTAGAGATTTTGATGTTGCACAGGAATAATTCTCGGAGGACAATTTACCGAAGCTGACATGGTGGCCTGACATTACTATGCTGACGTGTCACGGAAGGGAGGGTGACATGCATCAGGGCTAGATGGATGTCATGTGTCCCTGACGGATGAGTGCCACATGTATGAACTGATAGGTGCCAAGTGTCTTCGACACTTTGGAGCTCGGGGGGGGATGCATGTAGATCTTGTATAACTCCTAGAGAAATATGGGCCCAGAGTGATGTGGTAGCCTGAAATGAATTCCATGTGGCCATCATTCAAAGGGATAGATGGTAAAATATATGAAACTCCAGGAAGAAAGTAATTCAAAGGAAATGAGAGGGGAAGCCTTGAAACTCCCGAAGTAATCATGACCATCCGATGGAGAAGGATGCGTGGCACTTGATTTGTAACTTCAGGCAAAAGTACTTCGACGAAAATTAGGAGTGGAGAAGACGAAACTCCCAAAGCCCGAACTCCTGAAGTAAATCATGACCGTCCGATGGAGAAGGATGCATTGTGCTAGATCTATAACTTCGGGGAAAAGCACTTCAGAGGAAAATGAGAGGAGAAGCCCCAATACTCCCAAATCTCGAAATCTTGAAGTAAATAATGACTGTTCGATCTAGAAGTGTGCGTGGTGATTGATCTATAAATTTGGGCAAAAATACTTTGGAGGAAATCAGGAGTGGAGAGGTTGAAACTCCCGAAGTTCTAAGTCCCGAAGTAAACTACCACTATTATATTTGGACGAACACATGACAGAGATCTGTGGGATTCGGGAGAAGCCACTCTAGAGGAACTCGAGAGGGGAAGTTCTGAAACTCCTGAAGCCTGAAGTCTCGAAGTAAATTATGACCATCCGATCTGGAGGGACATGCGTTGCTTGATATTCAACTATGAGGATTCTACCTGGTCGTTAAACCTCATGCAATTTTGACATTCGGAAATCACAGGAGTTGCCGACCTAAACTGCTCCTAGGATCTCTATTGTTGAAAACTGAACCCGCTGTTTCTTGTTTTTTAGCCCAAAATAGACTGCCTTTGAGTCCTGTGCTTGGATGTTTCCTATGCAATAAAGGGCTTAGTCATCCTGTGACCCCTGACAACTTTATGTCATAACAATATACATCACATGCCTGAATATGTGTGTATATGAACATTTCCAAGGATTTTCCAAGATCGGTCACCATAGAATATCAGGATGAATACTGGATCCAAACTATAGACTACAGACACATTCCCTTCTGTGGCTGGAAATATCATGATCATGGACATCTCTTCTGGGAATTCCCACTCAATTCCGCATCACAACCAACAACAGAGGAAAAATTGAAAGATGGATTTAAACAAGTAATGGGTCATAGGAAACAACCTCCAAAAAAATCCAATCAGGGCAGAGGCAAGAAGATCCCCACCACCAACTCTTTTGATGCCCTAAGAAATATGTCAGATGTAGAGGAAGTGGAAAATCCCCATAAACCATAAGATCCTCATAGAGATAAAGGTAAGGCCAAAAAATCCCTAGATCCAGTCCTAGAACAAATCATTGCACACAACTCTCCAGCCCAGTTGGATCCAGGAAAAAAATTAGACGAAGGGGGAGACACTATAATTCATATGGATGAATGAGAACTAGCCGACATAGATCTAGAAAAGCTGGAGTATTCCTTCAACAAGAAAGAACTGGAATCTATACCAGTTGAGTATCTCTAAAAAGTACATAAGGTCTTCATATATTTCACAGCAAGAGCCATCTCCAGACCAGGCATAAGTTCAGATCCGTATTTGGACCCCAAATAGATCCCTAAAGAGGGTAAACGACATGGACTTAAATCGACACAACAACTGATTAAATAGGTAGGTCACTTTATGATTAACTTAGGGCATATCCAACATCTCACTAAGGGATTCTTCTCTCCCCCACCCAACTCCTCATGATGAAGATCATCACATGGAATATAAGAGGTATAAATGGAAGATCCAAACAAAAGATTCTTCGTAACAACATAATGGCAGAGGATCCAAATATTATTTTTCTACAAGAAACAAAATGTGTAGAAGAATCCATAAAATAAGTGTTTAAGAGATGTTGTAGGCACTGCAGTTTCATTTACAATGACTCAAAAGGTGTAACAGGGGGTCTGTAAATTCTCTAGAACCTTGCCTCAGTTATTGTTGATCAACCATTCTCTACCACCGACACACTATTAACATACTATCAATCCATTAGGTCCAGCAAGGAGGTGTGCTAAAAAATTCCTATGGTCCAAAAAATAATCAAGAGAAAGATCTATTCCAGAGAAGTCTCTCATATTTAGGGGAATTAATAGGACAAAAGCGATGGATTCTTGGAGGATATTTCAATATCATCCTCACTCTAGAAGAAAAAAGAGGAGGCTCTAGGTGGCTGGAATAGGACAATGGTAAGTTTCAGGACCTCATTGATCATCTCAAGTTGATTTACATTGAAACTAGGAATGACTTATTCACTTGGTCCAATAAGCGTTTTGGATCCCAACAAGTTTCCTGCAGACTTGATCGCTTTCTCATTTATGAAACCTTGATGTCAGAGGGACCCTCGATTGAAGCAAATATCCTCCTAAAATCAGGTTTGGATCATTGGCTAGTACAACTATGGATTGATACGATAGCTATGCCCAAATTTAAACCATTTCAATTTGAAAAAGTTTGGTTAACCCACTTGAATTTCCTGAGCTCTCCCGATCCAGGTGGGATAATGTAGAAATATCACATGGTTCAAGAATGTACAGATTCCAACAAAGACTAAAGAACTTCAAGCAACATCTCCAAGAATGGAATAAGAATGTCTTCGACAATATCTTTAAGGCGTAGAGGGATTTGGAGCAGCGCTTGGAAGAAATTCAACATGAATCAATTTTGTTGGGCCACTCAGATGCTCTGAGAACAAAAGATGATCTGCTTAAACAACAACTTGAGGAAAGACAAAAGCAAAAGGAAATCCTCTGGAAGCAGAAATCCAAGTGCAATGGATCGAGGAAGGGGAAAGGAACACAAAATTGTTTCATCGCTCCATGGTACATAGACGATACATTAATCACATCACAAAGTTGGAAGATGCACAGGGAAACACAATTATTGACCATGGAGGCTTATAAACAAATCTGGTAAATTACTACAAAGAGCTTCTATCTGAACCACCAATTGATCAAACACCAGAAATCAATCGAGTAACCCAACACATTCCAACCCTCATTACATTTGAGCAAAATCAGGCACTAATGAGACCAATCATGCAAGAATAGGTGGATCATGCAGTCAAGGAAATTCTCTTGGGAAAGGTCCCAGGGCCAGATGGCTTCAAACTTCTTCCACTTCTATTGGTCGATGATAAGAGACAAGGTAGGAAAAATAGTGAAGGAATATAGAACTTTGAGATAAGTTCTTTCGGCCCTCAATGCCACTTTTTTCACTCTAATCCCAAAGGAAGAACAAGTCACCAACCCGAAGCAATTCAAACCCATTTCACTTTGCAATGTCATCTAAAAGTTCATCACCAATGTCATTTCTCTTCGACTCAAACCCATTTTAGTATACCTAGGGAGGTAATATGGGGCACCTAGGGAGGTACCCAATGGGAATGTGGTTATGTATTATTAGTGGAATTCATTTAATATATGAGAATGTGGTCATTCAATGTAAGGTGGACTAGGTCCACTATATTAGGAAAGGCCCACTATGGTAGTTATATGTAATAAATGTGAGAAGGCTCTCTAGAAGGTTCCTAGGAGATAGAGAGAGCTATATAAAGAAGTGTAAGCAATGTAATGAAACACAGTGAATAATATTGTGAATGTATCAAGCATTACTTGAGGAGTGTTATCCTTCCTTAAGGATTAATATATGGTGTTACCCTACCTAAAAGGTTTTGACTATTTCTCGTGTTCAGTATTTGATGAATGGTTTGGTGTTTATTATTGGTTTATTTTGAGATTTATCTTTAGATCTATTCAGGTACTTAAAAATTGGTATCAAATCACTTTCCTTTACCAAAGAAGGGGATAATATTTAGCTCCTTTTGCATATTTTTTCTAGGAAAAAAAAGGGCGACGCACTTCAGGTTCAAATCTGAAAATTTTGTGTAGAATTTGGCCAAAAAAATTGAATATTTGAATTCCTCTCGAAAAAATACCCAATTTTAAAAAAACAATCGGTCGAAATAGATTCCGAGAAGTAAAGTTATGAGCATTTTAAATTCAACGGTTTTCAGGGTTTTTCCGGAAAAAGCCATGATTTTCAGCAGTGATTTATTTTTAAACCCTAGTTTTTGTTGCAAATTTATTCCAAGCAAGATGCATTTTACTGGGAATGATAATGGTCCTAGTATTGAAGAATTTCTAAAGTCCCACAAGTCAGAATGGAAAGAATGGTGAAAATTTTCATTACTTCTTCATTTCAGAGAGGATGCCGCAACATGGAAGGCATCATTGGACTATTTCCAGCCGATGAGACTTCCAGATGAAAAATTGGAAAAATTGCTTTTAGATAGGTGGTCTCATGTTGGAAAACAAAATAAATAGAGCACCAAGGGTTTCTTTTCATGTGACAAATCTATATTACAGGTTCATGGTTGTATTCATAAAGAAAATGTCATTGTTTCTATTAACCCCAGTTGCCAACAAATTTTTATCAATGTTCAGTTGGTTAATAGATTGCAAGTTCCTACAAAGAATATTCACAACACACAGGTTATTGATAAACATGTTCAAATTTAAATTTTTAAATATTTGAAGGTCACTATGGTAAAATGTGTGTTGCATTCAGATTTTCATGCTAAAGTTATGGATGATATGTATATTGTTTTGGGATATCCTTGGATAGAATCAATGGGTACCATTAATATTAATGTACAAAAGAAGTTTTTGAAGTTGCGGTGCAAGAAAAAGAAAATCACATTGCAGGATGTGTCTCTTAGTAAGAAAGATGGGCCCACAGAGGTCAGCAAATAAGTTATTTCCGAGTCCAAAGTTGAATAAGAGGCAAAGTCTACAGAAGGAGATGAATCAAAACTACAGGAAAGACATAATCAGGAAGCTAAGGAGGTCATTGAATCAAAGGCACAATGTGTTGTAGATTTGAACAAAAAATAACAGATTCCTACAATTGTTGTATATTGGCATCCACATCATATAGAGAAACAACAATCATCAAGGCAAGGGCATGTGCATCAACACATTTATGCACCAATAGGGCACCAGACAGGAAACCGATCAAGAGGTTCATGTAGGACTACCGACACTACGAGAATAGCTTAGGCTATAGAAAAAATCCCATGGCAACCCCGACATGATGCATAGAAAGATCAAGATGGCAAGGCAACAATTGGGCATCATGTCTGTTAGCGACATTTCTTGCAAGGGGGGATAAAATGCGAAGGAGCAGGTGAAACCCACTCACCCTAAGTTTGAGACACAAAATGTGCCTGTGGTTAAGCGGTAAGCGAATCTGGACGGCTGGGATCCGAGCGCCCAAATCAACGGCACACATTGGATTTCGGAGCCCCCTCGCCTTTCTACCTTTAAGCGGAAGGGGGGGGTCCGTAATCGGGGGCGCATCTCTCCGACGGCTGTGATCAGAGTGCCCAGATCAACGATGCACATTGGATTCCAGACCACCCCCCTCCTTTCTACCTTTAAGTGGAGGGGGGGGGTCTGGAATCGGGGGCACATCTCTCATACGGCTATGATCAGAGCGCCTAGATCAATGACGCACAGGCATTTCAGACCTCCCTCGCCTTTCTGCCTTTATTTAGCTTGGGTCCTTCCTCCCGTCGTGTCACCTCTCGTGCCGCCTCTCCCCTGTAACATATCTTCCACTCCACCTCATAACATGGACCCTCCTCAGTCCATCGTCCTCTTACCAGTGGCCATGTGTCTCCCTATTTCCTCGTTACCCATTCACTCACCCTCATGGTACACCCTTTTCCCTTTTTCTCATTTTCGCCTGATACCTCCTGCCAGGTGTTCTCCCCCTCATCTCCCGACTCACCTCTCCTCTTCCTTCAGTCATGTCTCCTCTGCCCATCCACCACTCCCATTATGCACCCCAGCCGTCACACTGGCCTCCACATCTATTCATCAAGTTGCTTAGCTAATCCAGGTGGCAGTGCGAGGGACCCTCCACATCCCAAAGGAACCGAGTTGTTCGGACCATTCTCAATCCCAAGGAAGAAGTTACTAAGGTAGCTGGTGATGGTTAGACATCATCTCCGCCATAAAGGGAAATTCCAACGATGAATTAAAAGCACGTCGATTTTCCCACAGGACTGTCAGGAGTTCGATTGCGTCTGCCATAGGTGCGCGATCATTCAGAGACTGCAGGCACAGTTTGTCAGTGGACATGCAGACACAATGTTTTTAATGCAACATCTCATTTTTTATGCCATTGTTGTTTCGAGTATATGTAGGCATTTTTTCCATTTTTGTAGGTATCGATGGTTGAGAAAAGCTCCCGATGGTAAAGTTTTGATAAAGCACTGGTCGCTCTGGTTAATTTATAAGACATTGGAGACTTCTTACTTTATGGATGTCAGCCTCTTTTCCATCTCTTTGTTTACTGTGTTAGAACAGCTCGGAATTGGAGGATCCAGTCGAGTTGTAGCTGTTATAAGATGATGTAGGTTGGATCACTGTAGCAGTTGCATTGTTTCTAACCAGTTCCTGTGATTTTCTTAGCGCTGAACGACTCAGAATTGAAGGATCCAGTCGAGTCACCCTTCAACTCCTTGAGACTCTGGACCAAGAGGATCTTGGATTCTGAGTTTTTCATCCTCAAGCTTCCGAAGGCCTGTCGCCCAAGGTAGTCTTGCTCGCCCTTCTCACAAGTCTTCCCTCTACCACCCTTTAATCATTTACTGATAGAAGTTGGATCAAGACCTCCCTTGCTTTCTACATACCAGACCCAGTCTCCTGATTTAAAGCTATAACTTCTCGAGTCTTTACCCATTCGATCACCCCATTAAACAAATCGTGACATAAAACTGATGGGCGTTGAGCTCTACTCCTATAAGCAATCCTGGGGTGACTTCTAACGCTAACATTTCTGGCGCCATTGCCGGGGAAAAAGTTGAAAATTTTCCCCGGGATTGAATGACATTGATCCTTTGATTCTGAAGGTGCATCGGGTATCAGAGCCTTTGAATATTTATACTATGCACCTAGCGACTCCATTGTGATGAATCCACTATGACGAACCTCCCGTGGTAATTGTGGCTTTTAGAGGTAGACACACACGGTCTCATCCACAACTGCTTCTAGCTACACCTGAAAATGATCTGGAGGTGGTTCTCAGGAAAGGAAAGGCCTCTGAAGAAGAAGCTTCCACTGTCGAACCAGGTAATCCGCCATCTCCTTCTGTAGGAACTCCTTTTTCTCCTCCTCAGTTTCTTAATAGACCTCCTTCCGAGGTTTCCCGTTTCCTGAATTTCGGGAGTGTTCCTGCTGAGTTTTCCCCTCTTGGTCTGGCATTGGAGGGAGAAGCCCTTGTCACTCCCCTCTCCTTTGAAGCTGTACTTTGGCGTAGACCCAGGACCGTTGAAGACTTCACCACTCCTGCACAAAGAGGAGTGTCTACTGACTTGAGACCATTAGCCTTCCCCTTAAATCCCCTTTTGTTTCCCATCCCACTCCAGGATTCATTCCCAATAGCCCCTTCGTGAAATCCTTCTCCCCCAATTTCTCCTCCACCCAATATTCCTATGGCTGGTGCTAATCCCCCTCTAAATAGAATGGACGCCATAGTCGTTGCCAGATATGCTCCCTTGATCCTACCCCATCCTATGAATCCTCTCCCAGCTGGAGATTACTTTAATTATATGCCAAAGTTCACCGGGGAAGGGGACGTAACTGCGGAAGAGCACCTGGATGCTTTCCACAGCTACGCAGACAACCTCAACATTGAAGATGAAGATGTCTTGATGAGAGTCTTCATCCAGAGCCTGGATGGCAAGGTGAGGAAATGGTTTAGAGGATTGGCCCCCGGATCCATTGTTGGGATCGAAGCCCTGGATAGTGCTTTCCTAAGATAGTGGGGAGATAGGAATGATTTCATGTATTACATGACAGAGTTCGGGTCTTTGAAGAAGATGGAAGGAGAGTCTATCTCTGACTTCTCCAAAATATTCAATAATATGTATAACAAAATCCCTGCCGAAATAAAACCTTCAGAAGCCTCGGCCAAGATTTCTTATGCTAGTGCGTTTGGCCCTGATTTCTTTCTTTTATTGAGAGAAAGAAGAGCCACCTCCTTAGCTCAAATGCAAGATGCGGCCATAGAGGTGGAATCCAATGTATTAGCAGCAGATAGAATGAGGAACAAGGATGACGCAGATAGAATAAAGGTAAGATCTGAAGCCTCAACTTCTGGCCCGACGACGCCCCACCCTCAAGTGGATGAATTGACCAAGATGGTGAAGTCTCTGTCTGCAGAGATGGAGAGAATGAAGGTGGAAGGGAGACAAGCATACAAGGGCCCTCATTACACCGAAAAAAAGGAGGTTTCAGGAGGCCAAACAATATTACTCCCCCGACTGTGTAAAGAGAGAGGGGAAGAGACAGAGAAGACCAAAAAATTCAGGCCCCTTTTCAAAACAATTTTATGGCCGAGGAAGAAGAAGGGGAAACAGGGGAGATTGATCCTGAAATCCATTGCTTCCGAGATAATCCTCCTTTTCCCCATCTGACTCAATCAGTGTATGAGGAGTCTCTCATGGACAGTCAACTAAATGAACTGAGCAAGGGAGACAAAGCTAGTGGCAGCCAAGGCAGGTATGATCTGAGGTCTAAAAAAAAGATAGTAGCACCTGATGTTCCCGAGCAACCTGCTAGGATGGAGAAACCTACTAATGAAGGAGCAAATAGTCACAGAGGTAAGAAGATCCGACCCCTCTCTCCCATAGTCCAGAGTCATGTTCCCAAAATAAGAGAGATCCCTAAGCTTACATCTTCTTTTAATTTCGAGCATGAAATTCAAAAGATCAGAATCCCTGTGCACCTGACTGAATTGATTAAACATGAAGGGTTCAATAAATGCTTCTCTGAGCTTTTACAGTCTGAGGTCTCATGCCTTCCCACAGACTCCATCAATTTGCAAGATGAAAAGCCTGCAGTTATTCTAGGACATATGGTAGAAGACAGGAATGAGTCATCCCCTCCCTTCTACACATCCTTGAACATACATGACAAGGTGCTGCATAACTGCTTGATGGATTCAAGGGATTCTCACAACCTCATGCCCAAAACTGTCATGGAAGAATTAGGGCTAGAAGTCACCCGAGCCTATCATGACCTCTATTCCTTTGACTCTAGGAAAGTTCAATGTCTAGGGGTTATCAAAGACCTGGTCATGACCTTGTTTCAGTTGCCCATGAAAAGTGTGGTCATGGATATTGTAGTGGCTGATGTCCCCCCAAAGTTCGGTATGTTGTTGTCGAGATATTGGATAAAAAGACTGGGGGGAACTTTGCAGATGGACCTCACATATGCTACTATCCCAGTATTTGGAGGAGAACATAGGAGGCTATATAGGGAAGCCCAACTGGCCTATATAATCAGTGATGAAGCCAATCCTACCAATCATCCTATTTTTGCTTTGGACACTGATTTAGGTTCCAGTTTATTACAACTCACTAATGCACCCGAGCCTCCTCTTAAACTCAGAAAGAAACCCACCACTCCACATGAATTTCCTCCCTCCATCACCCCCATCTGGAAAATGTTTTTTGATGGAGCCTGTTCCAGGGAAGGTGCTGGAGCTGGGGTGTTTTTTGTGTCACCTGCTCAAGAAACCATATCTCTGTCATATAAATTAGAATTTGAAGCTACCAACAATGTGGCAGAGTATGAATCTCTTATCCTAGGATTAAGAGTCGCAAGGAAAATGGGAATTCAGGAAGTAGCAGTGTTCGAGGATGTAGATTTGGTGGTCCAACAGATCAGAAGCGCTTATCAGGCTAAGAATCCTCGACTCAGAAGTTACAGAAATGAGGTATGGGACCTAATTGATAGTTTCTTCTCAACATTTAACATTTCTTTCATCCCAAGAGAGGAGAACACAATGGAAGATTCCTTGGCTACATCAACAAGCAATTCCAAAGTACCCTTGCCGCCCAAATTCAGATATGATGTAGAGGTAAAATATAGGCCCTCCATACCTGACAACGTCAAACATTGGAAGGTATTCGAGGACGATCTCGAGATCAAGAAGTTCTTGGAGACTGTCAAATAATTTTCAGAGATGCATATCGACCAAGACTCTGTCTCTGAAGAAAAGATTGATGGGGGTAATTTTCTGAATAAGATTGCAGAGCGTAACATTGTGCAGCTGCCCAACAATCATATTCCAAGAGGACTGGTTCCTTTGGAAAGGATTTTTGATAGAAATGATGTGGCATTAAAAGGGGAGATCTCAACAGATGATGCTGGTACTATTCAGTGCAACATTGGCACTGAGAGTGAGCCCAAGTTCGTCAAAATATTGAGAAGTCTAACAAAGGAGCAGAGGTCTGAGTACGTTGGACTTTTGAGGGAATTTGATGATGTTTTCGCCTGGACCTATGAAGACCTCAAAACATACGACACTTTTGTCATCGAGCATAAAATCCCGTTGAAAGGGGAGGCAAAGCCATTTAGGCAGAAGCTGAGATATATCAATCCTATGTTGCTGCCTATCATGGAGAGGGAAGTGAAGAAGCTGCTTCAAGCTCAGATCATTGTACCACTGAGATATTCAGAGTGGGTGGCCAACTTGGTACTAGTAAGGAAAAAGAATGGAGAAATCAGACTCTGTGTAGACTTCAGAAACTTGAACAGGAGCTCACGAAAGGATAACTACCCCTTACCAAAGATGGAACATATACTAAAGAGGGTAACAGGAGCCTCCATGATGTCCATGATCGACGGTTTCTCTGGCTACAATCAAGTCTCTGTTTTGCGTGAGGACAGGGAAAAGACAACATTTACCACTCCATGGGGCACATTCATGTATGCCAAGATGCCTTTTGGATTGATGAATGCAGGGGCAATGTTCCAATGCGCCATGGACATAGCTTTCATTGGGGAAAAGGATAGATTTGTGGTCATCTATCTGGATGACATCACAGTGTTTTCAAAATCTGATAGAGAACATTGTTGTCATCTTAGGAAGGTTTTCCTGAAATGCAGAAGTTTTGGCATTTCATTAAACCCCAAAAAATCTCTATTCGCCATGCAGGAGGGGAAGTTACCAGGCCACATAGTATCAGTGGAAGGAGTCAGAATTGACCCTAGTAGAGTTGAGGCAATACAAGCCTTATCAATCCCGAGGTCCAAGAAGGAGGTCCAATCCTTCCTTGGTAAGATTAATTTTCTGAGGAGGTTTGTGCCTAACTTTGCTGAGGAGGTAAAACTTATAAAAACCATGTTAAGGAAAGGAAATGAAGTGAGGTGGACTTCTGAATCGCGACATTCCTTTGAGAAAATAAAGAAGGCCCTGACTGAAGCCCCTGTGCTTATTAGTCCCGACTACTCAAAGGATTTCCTTATTTTCTCCTTTGCCTCACTTGACACGGTGGCTGCTGTTTTATTACAGACAAACGAGATTGGGCTAGAGCAGCCTATTGCTTATTTCAGCCGAGCATTGAGGGATGCTGAAGTTAGGTATGACACTATGGAGAAGTAGGCCTACGCACTGGTAAAGGCCCTCAAGGCAATTAGAATCTATGTCCTGCAATAAAAAATCATATCTTATGTCCCCTCAGCTGCTGTTAAAGACATTCTTATTCAACCTGACATAGATGGGAGGAGGAGTAAGTGGATAGCCAAGATTCTGGAGTTCGACCTGGACATAAAGCCTACCAAATTGATCAAAGGTCAAGGTTTAGCCAAGCTATTGGCTGAAGCCAATTGCCAATATTTGGGGATAACTTTCATCAACGAATGCTCAGGAATTCAGCAGGGTCGGCTGTCTGACATGGACCCTCAAAGGGAGCCCCCATTGGCTCAATGTCCTTGGTATAAAGATGCCATATACTTTCTGCAAGAGTTGCGGCCTCTAGATGACCTGCAAAGAAACAAAGCAAGAGATTTGAAGCTCAAGGCAGTTAGATACTGCCTTATCGATCAAATTTTATACTGGAAAGACCCCCTGGGGGTGCTTTTAAAATGCATGAATTCACAAGAAGCCAACAGGATCATGGCTGAATTTCACAGCGGTCTATGTGGAGGGCACCACTTCTGGAAGGCCACAACCCACAAAATTCTCAGAGCCAGGTACTACTGGCCCACCTTGTTCGCTGATGTCCATAGAGGAGTTAGAGCCTGTATCCAATGTCAAAGATTTGCAGGAAAACAATAGCTCAAGTCCTTGCCGCTAAATCCTGTGGTTGTTCTGGGACCTTTCCTGCAGTGGGGCCTAGATTTCATTGGAGAAATTCACCCCGCTTCCAGTGGGCAGCACAGATGGATCCTGACCGCTATAGATTTCTTTACCAAGTGGATCGAAGCTATCCCTACCAGGAGTGCTTCCCACAAGGTAATCATTGGGTTCCTGGAGGACCTCATCACAAGGTTTGAATTCCCAAGTAAGATTGTCACTGATAACACAACCGCTTTCGGGTCTGAGCCATTAGCTAAGTTCTGTGAGCAGTTCGGGATCAAACTGATTCACTCCACCCCATATTATCCACAGGGCAATGGTTTAGCAGAATCCTCCAACAAAATCCTGATAAGCATCATCAAAATATTGTTGGAAGACAACAAGAAGGCCTGGTATTCAAGATTAAAGTTTTCCCTATGGGCCGACCGAATAGCCATGAAGAGATCTATCGACGTCTCTCCTTTCTAATTGGTTTATGGAGCGAAGGTTGTTTTTCCTTCTCATTTAGCCATTCCTGTAGCAAAATTCCTCCAGGATCATCAAGAGGAGCTAGATGACATGATCAGAAGGATTCATCAGCTAGTGGAGGTCCAGCAGGCCAGGGAGCAGGCAATGGACATAATTCAGGACCATCAACAAAGGATCAAGCAGGTTTTCGATAAGAAGGCCAAGAAGGAAGAATTTCGGATAGGAGACATGGTGCTAAAATGGGATGCTCCTAAGCAAGATAAGGGAAAAAACGACAAATTTGAATCCCTTTGGATCGGACCTTTCAAAATCTCTGAGGTTTTCTCTAATAACACGTACAGATTACAAGATTTGGAGGGTGAAGAAGTTTTCAGCAGCCCAGTAAATGGGCATTTTCTTAAAAAATGTTTTGTTTGAGCCCTCGATGGCTCCTGTGTTTTTGTAAATATTGTCCTTTTAGTTCTTTGTTTTTACTTTTATTGTTTCGGCTTAGTAAATGACTCCATATCCCAACAACAAGGCACTGGAACTGCAAAATGAGTCCTTAGAGCATCACAGGGATGACTCTATTCCCCATGGAGCCTAATGTTAGCGACATTTCTTGCAAGGGGGGATAAAATGCGAAGGAGCAGGTGAAACCCACTCACCCTAAGTTCGGGATGCAAAATGCACCTGTGGTTAAGAGGAAAGCGAATCTGGACGGCTGGGATCCGAGCACCCAGATCAATGGCGCACATTGGATTTCGGAGCCCCCCCGCCTTTCTACCTTTAAGCGGAAGGGGGGGGGTCCGGAATCGGGGGCGCATCTCTCCGACGACTGCGATCAGAGCGCCCAGATCAACGACGCACATTAGATTCTGGA
>JZKD02S1956557.1:29324-66243 GCA_000966675.3 Picea glauca
CACATGGCTTGACTCTTGTCACATAGAAAAATGTCATTTGAATAGTAAATGATTTATTACATGATAATCTAGGGGGTTAAAAATAGGGTATTACATTCCCCTCACTCTTGGATTAATATCATCCTTGGTGAAACTTTCTTTCGAACGATGAGACTATGTTCTCATTCTTTATCTACATATATAATGCTATCCTCTCCATTACAAACTTGTATCTGCTAGTTGTGTTGACCATCATTGTTCAACAATTCTTTTCATGGCCTTGAGGTACTTCCAAGGAATTAACATTTCAATGTATACCTATATCAAGAAATACACATGTCATAACCATTTTTATACAACAAATTTTCCATCCAAATGGATTTCAAATTTATAATTGAAGCATATATATTCACAATACAAGATACACTGTGCAACTTGAAAGATACAATATTGCTGATTATTCGACCATTTGGATACCTCTGTCTTCCACCAAACGTAACACAACAAAATACCTTTCCTTTATTTTCTCAATAGTACCTCAAGAAACCTTCCCCTTCAATGCTCTTCATTGTAGGCATGAAGGTTACCGCCCAATATATTGATACACATGGGAAGACCATTGGGCATTTGTGTAGCGTATAAAATTTCCCAATTCCAACAACAACATGGTCTAAGACATGGTTGTCTCATATGGAATTAATTTTCACATTCCCAGTGGCATAAGAATTAGCTTATCTTGGTTACGATCTCATAACTAATTCAACACCAACATTCTATTACATTAATGCATCAAAGGGTTTCAACAATTTTTCTTGTGCAAGGATTCTTTCCTTTATTATACCTATAGTTGGGTATCTATCACATGTATGCATCTGAATATCATCAATTATTCTCATGGTAATAGGAATTATTGAAAGATTTCTAGGCCTACATTCCTTTTGTTATCCATGATATTGGCATGGTACATCATCCTTGTATAGATGCAATTGACATCTTTAATGCTATCCATTTAGGTGTTTCCCTATGGGAGCTTAGATCATGCCTTCACCACCCTTTTGACAAGTATCTTCTTGTCCCTATTCATTTCTAATTAGACTACCAATAGTAGCCATAATTAGTAATCATGGCACACTTAGTTCATATGTAACAACATATATGCTTATGAATGTCCATATGAACATCACTACATTTATCCCTCAATATGCACATGTATTCCATTATATTTTATCTCTTGCATCTATTTGCACTCATATACATTAATTGTTTTTGAATAATCACAATTATGAAACCAAATAAATAAAAATACATAGTAAGAGAGGAATTCATGAAACTCCCTTTCAATCTTCTATGCCTGGAAATGGTTTCTTCATTTCAAAATTGATCCATTTCATGCAAATATTTATGCTCATAATTTCAATGCTGTAGTGTTCCTTAACTCTTGAACAATGAAAAAAAACTAGGTATACCGAGAATACGATAGCAAATTAACGAGGAACAAGAGACAATAAGATAGAAACTGTAAAGAGACCCTTGAATATTGATAATTCAAAGAAGAATACAATGTTTTCTTGCCTCTTAAGGTGGGTCACCTTCCACTGAGTAGAGCTCTAAATACACAACAAACTCTCCTATCTCGTTAAATAAATTTTACATAGAAAAAACACTAACTACTTTTTTCCCTATCATAAATGGGTGCCAACTACCTAGTGGGCCTTATAAAGTGGACCCTCTTTACATTGAATAACTAAATATTATTGCCCTCTAGCCTTATTCAAAGAGGATGAACACATACAATAACTAAATCCTATGTCGCCCAAATTACGGAGGTTAGGGTAGGACCCTAACATGCTCCCCCCTCAAAAGTAGCATTGTAATCAAGGATGAAGATGAGGAAATTGCTACAAAATCAAGGTTGGTTCCTATGTTTCATCTTCAGGTGGCATGTCTTTCTACTAGAACAATACTTCACATATTGTGTGCTGACATAATTGATTCTTTTTTGTATCTGAAACTGTTTTTGGATAAAGACAAATGGAGATTTCTTCACCAAGTTCTGGTAGGCTTGTTTTCACCTTACACTTTGATCCCACTACATTTTTTAAACAGGACACATGAAAGATTAGATGAATCTTAGAGTGAACTGGAAAAACTAGTTTGTAAAACACTTATCCAATGTGATAAATGATCTCGTATGGTCCATAGAACTCATGTGATAATTTTTGAGGTGTTTTTTATTTCAATGATGTTTTTGTATAGGGTTGAAGTCAGAGAAACATCACATCCCTTGTTGCATAGGATTTCTCTGAGTTTTGATGGTATGCTTGTTGCTTCATTCAATTTTTGGATATAATTAGGTTTTACTTTAGTATGCAGAGAATGGATTCCCTAGTATGGAGTGTACGATCCACTAATTGAACCTTTGAAGTTCTTTGTAAGTATGAAGTGACTAACAAGGTATTTTGGCCACAAACCGCTTAAAATGGGGTCATTTTGGTAGCTCCATTATAAGAGGTATTATACCACCATTCTGCAAGGGGAATCCATTGTGCCCATTGGTGTGACTTTTTATAGGTGAATCATATTAAATAGGTTTCAAGTCACTTTCTAACTATTTTAGTTTGACCATTTTCTTGGGGATGATATGATGTGCTCATCTTTAGTTGGGTACCCTATAGTTTAAATATTTCCCCAAAATTTGCTAGTAAAAGTAGGGTCTCGATTTGATACAATGGAAGTGGGCATGCCATGTAGCTTAAAAATTTGATCAAGAAATGCTCGGGCAATTGAGGATGGGTGAAATGGATGGGCAGGGAACAAAAATGAGCATAATTGTATAGATGGTCAACTATCACCATGATCACAAATTTGTTGTTTTCCCTTGGCAATCCCACAATAAAATCCATACTGATGTCTGCCTATATGTGTGTGGGGATTGGAAGTGGTTGAAGCACCCCTAGTGTATTTATTGTCTCCCCTTTATTTCTTTGGCACGTGTCACATGTGGCCACAAAATACTGAATGTCAGTTTTCATCCCCTCCCAAAAGAATGAGTGCTTGGTTTTTGCATATGTTTTATGAAATCCATAGTGATAAACTATAGATGATGAATGAAATTCCTCTAAGATTTTTTTTTTTAAGGATGAATTATTTACTAGAAAAATGCATCCTTTATATCGTAATGTATTGAGATACCATGTATACCCTTGAGGAGGTTTGGAATCATCCCAGAGTCTTTGGATGATTTGACAGGTAGTTTCATTTACAAACTATTCATGATGAGTGTTATCACTGAAAAATCATCCGCAATATTGCACACAAATGGTTAAGAAAACAAATCAATGCCATCAACAATTAGTCCACTTACAACACTGAAATGCATTCAAAAGGAAAAAAACTATACAATTGGGTCAAAAATTGACATGCGCAAATTTACCAAAGGAACCGCGCGCACAGTGCACAGTGTGTGCGGGCCAACAAAGCCCTTAGCGCGCACAATGCACCAAGTGCGCAACTGTGTACGAGAAAATACGTGCACTTCTATGAACGACACATTTATGGATATTTTTGGCCCCTCAACCACTTATGGACCATCTCCCAACATGATTTGATCCTCATATCTGAGTGAAATCCGAATGGGAGGCTGGTCAAGGACTAGAGGGTGCCCTAAAAGGCCCCTTGTTCACACCAAGAACCAATTACATTTTTCCTTGAAGAAATGCTATAAATAAGATCCATGGGTGCACTAAGAAACCAAGATATTCATAATATTGTTATGCTGCAAGAATTCTCCCTTGAGAATCCTCTTTTCTCTTTGGAGCCTTCAAGCATCATTGCAATAGGCCATTCCACTCACCTCTTGAGGGAATATGCATTGTTGTTCTTCACCATTTTCCATTTTCTTCCATTGTATGAAGAAATCTCCATTAGGGAAATCAAGATCCCTCCCAAGGAGGAAGAGGGGACTCAAAAGTCCTCCTTTTTCTCTACAGTGTTTTTCCTACTAATCTATTGATCCATTAGTAGCATTATGTTGGTCATTGATTGATTTTTATGGTTCTAAGTTTCACATGATTTATAACTTTTATTTCTTAGTTGTTTTAGTTTTATTTATTTGTTTATACATGTGTTTGGCTTGTTTAACCCACTCACAAACTTCTGTCTTGTCTAGCAGGCTCATCTAGACATGCAAGTGTTGTTATTTTGCTCACCCAAGTGACAAAACCAACACAACAGGTTGGCGACCATACTAGGGATCGATATCAAATTCTACCCTATTTGAGCTTAGAGAGCACTTATTTTTGATCAATTTGTCTTGCAGGTATCGAAACCAACCTAGCCCAACCTGCCAAAGGTAAAATTAAGAGCTGGGGAAGGAGTATTTCACTTGGAAATTTCTCCCTCGACGCGTGATAGGAAGTGCATGAATTTTGCCTTCCCACTGACGTGCACCCTGCACACTGTGCGCACCACAAACTTCTTTTAACTACGCATTGTGTGCATTGTGCACCCACTGCGCACCTGTCAGAGTTGTAACCCGCACATATCTCTAGTTTTTCAAAATTGTAAGGGTTTTTATGATGATTTGAAGGCCCCCAACCTTCAGATTTTTTCTTTCATGCACTTTGCAAGGAAAATGCACTCCACTTAGAATCCTTTCCCATATGAAAGGTTAGATAACATAGGCACTTAGGGGGTAAAAAGAACCAATATTCTCCTCTTTTTCTTTGGTTGACACATGGATGGCTTGTTTGGCTTGTAAAATTTTAAGTTGAGATTATTTCTATCATATATAAATCACTTACATTGGGACTAGAAGTTAAATTTGACCCTTGAGTATACTCTTCTCTCGCACCCTAGTGTGATATTGATTATCAAAAAGGTGGTTAAAGGGACATTTCATCTCTCTTAACAAAAATCTTTAGGAGAGGACCAAACCCCCCTAGGGTTCCTCTTAGTTTTTTGAAATCATCTAAAAGTTTTGTAAGGGCCCATACATGCCCACATGTTCTCAACTTAGGATAGTTTCTCAAATTTTCTTTTATAGTTTACATCACAATCTAGGGAAGTTTAAAGATCAAAGTAACAGGCCCATACATGCCCACATGCTTGCAATATAGGATTGTTTCAAATCTTTCTTAGTGTAAACAACATTTATGGAGTTTAAAGGATTTGTAAAGGACCCATATGTCCACATTGCTAGTTCTTTAGGGATTTAAAATTATGCAAGGTTGTACTAATGACATATAATAAGCTAGGTAAAAACTATTTGTAAGGACCACACGAAGTCCACATGTTGCAATCTCACACCTAACTTATTAAAAAATTGGCACACTTTCTCACTTGCTTGCACATAAAGTCACTCCTCACACACATAATTTCTATTTTGAATAGTGGAGGTTGAAGTAGGTTTTCTCCAAAGGAATTTCAAAACGTCCCATTACTTCTTTGGAAATTATCCACACTGATTATATTCAAATGATATTGGTTCACACTCCCAATCTCTTAGTCCACCACATATAAATTTTTTCTAAAAACTCACTAAGTTTTCCTCCACATGAGGTGACAAAATAATTTTTTTATTCTAGGTAGGATCTCGAGGGTAGGCATCCAAATAACCCCCCGTTATTTGGTTCTCACATTTTCAATCATAGAAGCTGAGAAATAGGGAACTTTCAAATCCTCCAAGTCAAGTGTTCCTACACCATAAGGCAGTGAGATACCTGTGAAGGGTCAAAGGCCGAGATCCGGTTGTTCTGCGCATCCCTCCTTGAGTCACCCAAATCTTGGAAGGGCATCCAAACCGTGACCCATTTCTGAGGTCAAAAATCTAAATGCCTCACTTTGACCGAGGTACATGGTGACCAAAATTTAGGAAATCTACCCAGGTGGCGATTGTGGGTTGCAATCACACCTTGATCATATTTTGTGTGGCTATTGGGAAATATCGCCAACTTTTTCGGGATATGCACCATCTACCCCTCATTATAATTGATTATTTCAACCTTCACTAGTGTTGGTTACTATTAATCTATTCTGTCTGAGTTTGTTGACCCAGGGTTCATGTCTGTTCAAGTTTCTAACAAATCCTCTAAAACTATCGGCCCTCCTGGTAAACCAGAAGGCAACATAACACATAGAATGTGCTGCATAGTCTCACCTGAGATAGCTTTAATGGGTTGTGTTGATGGGTCCTAAATTCATTTAATTAAAAAATAGGAACCAAACCCGCCACCGAGGCCCAATTAGACTCTGCAACGTTTAATAGTGGAATGGTTCTCCAGATCTTGCGATCTGACCAATTTTATTGATGGGATTTACGTTTTCTTGTGAAGGCATCTCCTTCACTGTGGACTTTATCTTTTTGTATTTTCTCTTGGGTGGGACCGATATGAGATGTAATCCAGTATAAACCAACTTGGTAACAACAAGATTAAGTTTAACTACTGGAGAAGAGGCTGAGCTTGGGATAACCTGCCACTCAAGCATGCAGACGACAATTCTATACCACAGGCCTAGTACTAATATGTTAAGCATGTGAGCATCCAATCACTGTCTGAGATACTAATTATCAGAAAGAAAACACATATCTGATAAGATAATAGCAAGCAAAATAATTCACCTACTCTAATCATTCATCACATAATAACACAATGATTCATCTTCATCATTAAAGAAAATAACTGTAAAAAATTGTATCAGATAACTTAACAAGAGATTTAATATCTCTTACTCAGTACAACATCCATTCATGAAATGAGATAGGAAATAGTTCTTCTCCACGTCCAAGCACACATGCATTTGATGAAAATATAATCTTGTCTTTGGTCTAGAAGGACTTCTCTATTAAAGGTAGCTCCAAAATAATTCGTAACAAACCAGAAATTAGAGTTTCTTGCAACAACCATTGACCCTTGACTAATCGGTCGATGCTCTTATTTATAACATGAAATTAAACTGAAAATAACAACTAAGTGTAGATAAGTGAACAAATTCGCCACGTGGCGTTCTCTGCTAACAATTTTCTAACAGTCAACTCAAGACATCCATTTGAAAGGGTGACTTTTCTCATACTCTGACCAACTAATGAACAATTCCTCACAGGTTTGGGTGTATGGAAATCGATGTTGTTCCATCGGGGTCACTTATATTTCTTTGACCTCCACTGCATGTGCCTGAAACTTCACCAGACTGGTACTTAATTGCTGTAGCACAACCTGAGCTCTGATCGAGTGTTCCATAAATTGTTTCACTTGTTCTGGCGCTGTGTCAGTCACTTTCGCTAGTCTTTCGGCCCACAAAAATCTTTCTTGGTGTGCGATTTGACTATTTCGTGCAAGTCAACAAAGTCATCGGGCATGCCAAACTTGGGCACTCTGATATCCTTCATTTCTTTGTTGATTTTACCCCAATGTTTCTCGCATTTGGCCCACTGCTCTTGAATTTATCGGTGTGGTTCCTGAGACATTTTAGCCCAATATTAGGATGATTTATTTATGCAATCCTGACTGATTTCGTTCAACACCCGAATGTCGTGTTCTTATTTATCTCGGCCCTGCTGGACTACACCAATGTAGTCGAGTCTTTCCATAGCTTGTTGCACCTTTTTCGTACCACCACTCCATATCCTTGCATGTCGCGAGTGACATGGGAGTATCTTCCTGGAGATTGACTATCTTCGCAGTGAAAAGGTGCCTCTCATTTGTGAACCTACCATAGGCCTCTTTGAACTCGTTCCTCAAGTACACCGTGACCTGTGTGGTGTCCTGATAATACTTAGCCAGATGGCACAAATTTTCCCGTTCTTTCAGAGTAGCGACCAACTCATTTTTATCCTTTTTTTCTTTGTCTAGTGTGGCATCCGAGATCTCTCTCCCTACGCCGATAAGTTTGGATGTTCTGGCATTTTCTGTGTTTATCAAATATTCCTATGTAGTGGTGAGGATGGAGCATTTCAATGTAATCCTCCTTTTCTTGGTGCTCCGTTGGAAAATAACCTTCCTCTTTCTATCATAGGTGATCACATATATATCGACTACCTCATCCAAAGGTTCGGGAATCTGTTGATCACCCCATGTGAGTGTGTTTCCCAGACTTCTGGTGGTGTATATTTGTTCAATATCGGGTTCTTGAACTTCCTCGTTGTGCTCCGAAGGCTCGACCTCTATCATTCGCTTGTCGGGGATATGGGTATCGATATAAATAGAGGCATCGAGAATAAAATTGATACTTACTTGTTCATCGACCGTTGAAATGCTGACTTCCTTTTGCGAGGCTCCTTCCTTTGGCTCGCTCGATCCTGACTTGTCCTTCGGATTGTCTGCTCAGGTATCCAACTCATCGGGCCTCTTTGTGTCAAGGCCACTCTCAACTTATTTTTCTTTCTATGGGACCTTCTGGGTTTGGACCCCGGGAATAGGAGACAAAGTTTTCTCAGGTCCCTTTTCTTCTTGGACATGCACAGGGGTCCCGAGAGATACTTCTGGTCTTTCATCATCATCATATATATTTATAAACTCACTCAAGGGGTTTGATGCACTTATTTCCACTAATACCCAGACTATTTCTGGATGAGTCGCCACACCTGCTAGCGATCCAGCCAATGCCATTGTGAATTCAAGATCATTTAACCCAACAATTTAATCAACATCTATAAATTTGGGGCTGCTTGTACCCACCTGGCTTCTCTCTGGGTTATCGATAGGTGATTCTATCGTTTCTGATAGGTCTGGGTCATCTTTTAGCTGATCAATCACCTGCCATGCTCATTCTAACATGAGCAGGCCCCTTTTTCTCACATCCTATGCCAAATGGATATCTCTGCCTTGCATTGGGGCTATCAAGGGAGCTTCGACTGCTTCATATGCTATCCTTTCTTATCTGGACCCGAGGGCCTCTTGAGCCAATTGTTCTAGGGCTGTCGCTTGCTCCTCCTAACTCATGGCCTTGAACCTGGTTTCATTAGGTTCAACCATCCTCGCCATCACCTCATCCCAATCTCGAGCATTTTCAGTGAATATATCATCTTCAAACCTGTCATGGACGTATGGACAACATGACGATACTTGTTATGCATGATTTAGGACCATAACCTTTGGATTGTGCTTGTGAAAAAGACCAGTCTGGAATAAAAACTCAAACTGGTTTAACCCTTCTTGCTTGGCTTGAGTGGTGTCTTATACCATGTAGAAACCTATATGAAATCCATAAGGTATGAATGCCTTCTTCTTATCTTTTACCAGAGTATCATTGTAACCTTGCAGGATGGTCTGATAACAAATTTCCCCTACTACTAGTCGATCGAGGACATACACAGGTATCAGGTGTGGTGCTCCAATGGCTAAAACCCTGATGTAGGTATCACACTCATCTAGGTACCAGTGGCCAACTTTTGATATAATATTTTTGGCCACATCCGACAGTCTTGGGCACTCTTTCTTGAACAACAGAAAATGAATACGTGCGATAAGTTGATCGCAGATGAGAGAGTAGGATTTCTTGTACCCGTTCTCCCACAAGATGCTGAAATATACATGGACCAGGAGTTCTGAGGTGTGCCAGCTAAATTTCATTTTGGGAAAGTCATTTATGGCATAGATGACGTCCAATAGATAAGATTCCATGTGGAAAGATCGAGTCTCTCCTTCTTTCGACGTCTGAGCCTGTTGTATGCAAGTTCTCAACTGTTTGGAGATGATAGCACCCCAGTTAAAACCTATTCTAGAAATGGCTATAGTATAATCTAGAGGCATCCAAGCCTCTGAAAACCTAGAGAAATATTTCTCCCCATGTAGTCGGCAGAGGAGGGCCATTAGATAGATATACGGCTCCCTTAGGTTGGCTGTCAAGTACCAACTGGAGGTCCGATTGGTGAAATTTTTGTCCTTTCTCCACCATGAAGCCATCACCTTGCTGGTGTCGTGTTTCTAATAGAATCTCACAACAAAATTGGTGTTCAACTGCTCCTTCGACTCTTTGAGCTTGTAGTAATTCTACACCTCCATTGGAAGGAAAACCCTGACACACTCGCCATTGTCGTCATTAATCATATATCTTTGAGTTTTCATGTTTTCAATAAGCCACTTCAGGAGTTCAATGCAGGGGAAAACTGGAGTTCTGCTCGCTACCATGTGCAGGTATGCTCTTCGGATATTAGGAAAAACTTCGTCGTCGAGCTTTCTCATATCGGGGTCACTGTGCGGGGTATATTCAGGGAATTCCTCTTGCTTTATTTTCTTGAAAAATTCTTCCCAGTGTGGGAATACTGCCTTGGTCCCGATGCTTGCCTTTGTGTCTCCAAAGGCCAGAGGCTTAGTGAAAATATTCTTAGTGGATGTCCTGATGACTGGTTCTAGCTTTGAAGTGAATTCTAACTATTTTGCGACCGCTGGGGAAGAACTTTCTCCACATCTAGTTCCTTTATCTTCAGTGCTCTTGGAGATTTCCTGGTGGTTGGTTTTATTGGAGGCATTGTTCCTACAAATGAAACAATCCTTTAGGGCCGACATATAGAGAAATATTGGATCATAATATATATGTGAGGTGAAAACATAACAAAAACCAGACTAGTACATACCTGCAACGCTTTCTAAACTCTGTTGTTTTAATACTCACGAGATCTTGGAGGCTTCTTCTGAATTGCTCGTCTCGCTCCTTTGTCTGACCTAAACTTCTTTGCATGTAGAATAATCTTGTTTACAATGGCTCCAAAGAATTTGATGGGAAATCTCTTACCAGTCGTATCAACCAATTAATCCAGGTGATGAGTGAAATTCAAACAAATATACCATTGAATCTCTACAATTTAATTCATTGTGGGTTGACGACGGAGGCGTGGAGGGTGGTGCATAGTATCGATAGGTTCAAACAATCCTTTTGATTCATTCATGAATTAGCAACTAATTCAGGATTTGGAATTAATTAGTCCATTTAAATACATCGTATCTAGCGTCAAAACGTCCCATCGCGTTGCTTTTCGAGTGGGTAGGTCAGGGATCGACGATGCGTGGTGAATGTTTCGTTGACATCCTCTTGTTTAGAAATTCTGATGTCGATTTATTTCGTCGTATGGTGCTAACATGGAAAAAATGACTCAGGGTGTGACTCGGGCCTCAGGAACTGCTAACGACTCAAGGGAAAACTCGATCGTATGTTTAACCACTCTGGAAATGACACATGATAGGTGGGGGTAGGTGCTTTGATCATGTATATCGATCARAGTTGGGGTCTTCAACAAGATGCATGTGTGAAAATAAACTTGGGATTTCTGATGCTGAAAAGTATCGGGGTCAGCGATCAGGGGGAATAAACCTGTGACGCCCCTTTTACAGACCTACCTTCTCAAAACTTGCCAATGCTGAGAGTTTCGGGGATCGACTATCGACGATTCTTTTCTTCCTTCATTAGCGCTTACTCCTTTAGCCTTTTTCTGAAGCCGAATGGATCGGTCATCGACGATACTCTTGGTGATTCTTGTCATGAAATAAAACTCCCATTTTTCGACATCGATAAAGATCGATGTTCGGCGACCTCGATTGTCTCAAGTGGTTTTCTTTCACACTTAATCTTTTCCGATGCCAAATTTCTTAAGCGCGTCGGGAAAATTTTTGACTGTCGATTCTTTTATTAAATGTTAGTCTTTTGAGTTATAGGTTTTCACATGTTCAAGCAAACCTTTAAGGACTTTAAATGAGAAACAAAATGATAAGCGAAGGCAACATTTTTTCATATTGAAGTCGAATCAGATAGTGAAAAAGATCAAGTGGTACCCAAAAAAGTAAAATTTGACATAGGATTTTTAGGGTGTGTTGAGTGCTCAAAAAATGGCGACTTACTGGGCGAAAGCATAATCTATATTCCTTTTTCATGCTTGACTGATGCAAAATCCAGTGGAGAACTAAACTGGTTTTAAATCAGAGATTCTTTTACCCTTGCATTCAAAATCATTCAGTTGATGCTTCCAGGTCTTCCCGTGTGGTTTTAACCTTTATTCCACCTTATTTTCCTGTAACTCTGACTCGTGCCCTCTTTTACAAAAGTTTAATAAAGTATTCACTGGCACAGAGCCTTTAGTTACCCTTACTCATTTTCTATGGTGTTGCTCCACTGCCAACGAGTGTCCATAGCCCCGACGGAGTCACCCCGACATCACAGATATTTCTCCGCTTCCAGTGAGCATCCATAGCCCTGACAAAGATATCTGCATACCCTTTGCTACTGTCCACTCATTTGATAGAGTCAATTTTATTTTGACAAAATGCCTTGAGCGAGTGGGAGAGGATGATGTCTATTATTTTGCAAGATGAGATGGCTAAGGTGAGACTTACTAGATCTGTCTTTGAGGTGCATGTAGTCCTTTCCAGCTTTCCTTCTTTCCCTTAAGGTCTTAGCAAACCAATAAGCATACACTTTTGACATTTCTCCAAAGTTGTTCATCTGCATAGGTTAGATAGAGATCCCCTTGAAACAATTGCAAGTTCTTCGACGCTTCTTGTGTTGTATGTGAGCGATGAGTTAGGAACAAAGTTCTCTATGTCGTATGATTTTAGGTCAACCATTGTCTTGCTAAACACGACTTTNAAATTCAAACAAATATACCATTGAATCTCTACAATTTAATTCATTGTGGGTTGACGACGGAGGCGTGGAGGGTGGTGCATAGTATCGATAGGTTCAAACAATCCTTTTGATTCATGCATGAATTAGCAACTAATGCGGGATTTGGAATTAATTAGTCCATTTAAATACATCGTATCTAGCATCAAAACGTCCCATCGCGTTTCTTTTCGAGTGGGTAGGTCAGGGATCGACGATGCGTGGTGAATGTTTCGTTGGCATCCTCCTGTTTAGAACTTCTGATGTCGATTTATTTCGTCGTATGGTGATAACATGGAAAAAATGACTCAGGGTGTGACTCGGGCCTCAGGAACTGCTAACGACTCAAGGGAAAACTCGATCGTATGTTTAACCACTCTGGAAATGACACATGATAGGTGGGGGTAGGTGCTTTGATCATGTATATCGATCAAAGTTGGGGTCTTCAACAAGATGCATGTGTGAAAATAAACTTGGGATTTCTGATGCTGAAAAGTATCGGGGTCAGCGATCAGGGGGAATAAACCTGTGACGCCCCTTTTACAGACCTACCTTCTCAAAACTCGCCAATGCTGAGAGTTTCGGGGATCGACTATCGACGATTCTTTTCTTCCTTCATTAGTGCTTACTCCTTTAGCCTTTTTCTGAAGCCGAATGGATCGGTCATCGACGATACTCTTGGTGATTCTTGTCATGAAATAAAACTCCCATTTTTCGACATCGACGAAGATCGATGTTCGGCGACCTCGATTCTCTCAAGCGGTTTTCTTTCACACTTAATCTTTTCCGATGCCAAATTTCTTAAGCGCGTCGGGAAAATTTTTGACTGTCGATTCTTTTATTAAATGTTAGTCTTTTGATTTATAGGTTTTCACATGTTCAAGCAAACCTTTAAGGACTTTAAATGAGAAACAAAATGATAAGCGAAGGCAACATTTTTTCATATTGAAGTTGAATCAGACAGTGAAAAAGATCAAGTGGTACCCAAAAAAGTAAAATTTGACATAGGATTTTTAGGGTGTGTTGAGTGCTCAACAAATGGCGACTTACTGGGTGAAAGCATAATCTATATTCCTTTTTCATGCTTGACTGATGAAAAATCCAGTGGAGAACTAAACTGGTTTTAAATCAGAGATTGTTTTACCCTTGCATTCAAAATCGTTTAGTTGATGCTTCCAGGTCTTCCCGTGTGGTTTTAACCTTTATTCCACCTTATTTTCCTGTAACTCTGACTCATGCCCTCTTTTACAAAAGTTTAATAAAGTATTCACTGGCACAGAGCCTTTAGTTACCCTTACTCATTTTCTATGGTGTTTCTCCACTGCCAACGAGTGTCCATATCCCCGACGGAGTCACCCCGACATCACAGATATTGCTCCGCTTCCAGTGAGCATCCATAGCCCTGACAAAGATATCTGCATACCCTTTGCTACTGTCCACTCATTTGATAGAGTCAATTTTATTTTGACAGAATGCCTTGAGCGAGTGGGAGAGGATGATGTCTATTATTTTGCAAGATGAGATGGCTAAGGTGAGACTTACTAGATCTGTCTTTGAGGTGCATGTAGTCCTTTCCAGCTTTCCTTCTTTCCCTTAAGGTCTTAGCAAACCACTAAGCATACACTTTTGACATTTCTCCAAAGTTGTTCATCTGCGTAGGTTAGATAGAGATCCCCTTGAAACAATTGCAAGTTCTTCTACGCTTCTTGTGTTGTATGTGAGCGATGAGTTAGGAACAAAGTTCTCTATGCCGTATGATTTTAGGTCAACCATTGTCTTGCTAAACACGACTTTCAAAAAGTGCTGAAATGAAACCAAAAGAAAAAAAAACAAACAAAAAAGATATTTTGAAATCAACATAGCTGAAACAAAAGCATGCAGACAAAAGCGCGCGCGCACACACACACACACACAGACACACACACACACACACACATTTTTAATGAAAATAATGCTTTAGGGCTTCACCGTTTACTGGGAGGGCATTAGGTTCCCCCCTCAGATTATGTAACTGATAAGTGCCTACCCAATCTTCTCAGCCACCTGAAAAGGTCCGAGCCACATATTCTGGAACTTAGAATGTTTTCCTTTAGGCTCATTTGCTCTGTCCCATTTTAGGACTAGGTCTCCTACTTCAAAATTCTTCTCTTTAGCCTTATGATTTTCAAACCATCTTTTAACTATCTGCTAGTGGGACATGAATTTTGATTTAGATTTCTCCCTTTCTTCTTCTAACATGAGCAGGGTGTCAATTATTTGTTGTAAGGTTGATGACGAATGTTCTCCAGAATGCTGAGCCAGTTCAAGAGATGGAAGATGAAGTCCGTTCAGGAGAATGGCTTCCTGCCTGTATACCAGAATGTACAAGGAATTTCCTATATATTCCTTGGGTGTGACCCTATCGGCCTATAGAGAGTTATGGAGTAGATTATGCCAATTCCTTTAGTTGTCTGCAACCGTTTTCTTCAATATTCTCACCAGGTTCTTATTAGNTTTTTAATGAAAATAATGCTTTAGGGCTTCACCGTTTACTGGGAGGGCATTAGGTTCCCCCCTCAGATTATGTAACTGATAAGTGCCTACCCAATATTCTCAGCCACCTGAAAAGGTCCGAGCCACATATTCTGGAACTTAGAATGTTTGCCTTTAGGCTCATTTGCTCTGTCCCATTTTAGGACTAGGTCTCCTACTTCAAAATTCTTCTCTTTAGCCTTATGATTTTCAAACCATCTTTTAACTATATGCTAGTGGGACATGAATTTTGATTTAGATTTCTCCCTTTCTTCTTCTAACATGAGCAGGGTGTCAATTCTTTGTTGTAAGGTTGATGACGAATGTTCTCCAGAATGCTGAGCCAGTTGAAGAGATGGAAGATGAATTCCGTTCAGGAGAATGGCTTCCTGCCTGTATACCAGAATGTACAAGGAATTTCCTATAGCTTCCTTGGGTGTGACCCTATCGGCCTATAGAGAGTTATGGAGTAGATTATGCCAATTCCTTTAGTTGTCTGCAACCGTTTTCTTCAATATTCTCACCAGGTTCTTATTAGTTGATTCTTCCACTCTGTTTCCATGTGTATAATTGTTTGCAGAGTACCTAATTATGATTCCTTTGTCTATAGAAAACTTCGTCAAGAGGATGGAATAAAAATAAGATGCATTATAAAAAACCAGGACAGAAGGGACACCAAACCTCGTGATTAGATTTTGTTCTATGAATTGGATTAGTACCTTCTCGTTTACATGAGTCAAAGGGATGGCGTCTGCCCATTTCATGAAATAATCAGTGGCAGTAAGTATGTATTTATGCTATTTTGAAGAGGTTGGGGTAATTTGTCCTATGATATCTAACCCCCATTGCTCAAAAGTCCTAGAAACAGTTACCGGTTGGAGTGGGACTGCTGCTCTCTTTTCTATCCCAATGCTCATTTGAAAAACCTTACAGTTCCTAGCGTATGTGTGAGCATCTTTGAACAAAGTGGGCCAATAATAACTGGCTCTCAATATATTATGAGCGATAGTGTCTACTATGAAATGTCCACCAGCAGGGCCATCATGTAGTTCCTTCAAAACTTTGTTTGCATCTTCACGTTCGAGACATATTAATAGTACCCAATCATAATTAACTCGGAAAAGTATCAAATTTATGAGGCGATATTGTGCATAATTTAACCTGAGAGCTCTCCTTTCCCTAGGGTTGAGATTTTCTGGGCAAGTCCCATGATGCAAGAGATAAGTGAGTTTCTCATAGCAAGACTCTCGCCTTGGGGAAATATATGAAGCTTCACCACACCATAATTCCATTTCATTTTCCCATCCGTGATCTTCATTTACTTGGTCTTGAGCTTCAACCACCAGTTTTCATAACCCTTGTCCTTTGACCAACTTGGCAGGTTTTATGTCCAGATCAAACTCCTAAACTATCGCCATCCAATTTCCTCTTCTTTCCCCCATCTCCTGTTGTGTAAATAGAAATCCGATTGCAGGGTGAGGCATGATTACTTTGGTGTGGTTCTTGAGGATGTAATATTTGAAGTGTTTTACTTCTTTGTATACCACATAGGCCTGTTTATCTATAGCAAGATGATTAAGTTCATCTCTTTGGAGGTTAGTGCTCATGAACAACACGGGAGCCTCGTTGTTGTCATCATCCTTTTGAGTCAATACTGTAGCTAATGATTGGTCTGAGGCGAAAGTATAAAGGAAGAAATATCTATTAAAGTCAGGACTTCGTAATATGAGGGATTGAGATATAACAATTTTAATGTTGTTGAAAGCATCCTTTCTTTCATCATCCCACTTAAATTCGACATATTTAAGAATCATATTTTGTAAGGGTTTGATAGATTCCGTGATATTGGGAGTGAACTTCCTTACAAAATTGATTTTCCCAAAAAAACACTGCATAGATTTCTTGTTGTGAGGTAATGGAAGTTGAGCTACAGTCTTAACTCTTTTTGGATCTATGAAAATGCCTGCCTGAGATATGATGTGGTCTAGTAACTTTCTTTCCTCTACGCAGAAAATAGTTTTCCTAGGATTTAAGGATATACCGTATTTATCGCACCTATTGAAAATATGAGTTAAGTATTGGATGTGTTATTCTTTGTTATTTGAATACACGATCACGTCGTCCAAATACACTACCACACACTTGTTGATTAGTCCTTGAAATGCTACATCCATGGCCCTCTGAAAGGTTGCTCCTACATTTATTAACCCAAAGGTTCCCGACTTGGTTCGGAAGGTTGTTTTCAAACGATCTTCCTCTGAAACCAGAACTTGGTTGTAACCTGAGAAACCGTCCAGTAGAGAGAAAATCTCTGAGCCAGACATGGTCTGCAGGAGTTTCTCCATTTGTGGGACTGGGTAATTATCCTTTTCTGAAGCTCTGTTGAGGTTACTAAAATCTACGCATAAGCGGATTTCTCCAGACTTTTTTCTCATAGGAACCAAATTTTCTATCCACGGGGAATTCATAACCTGGAAGATAATTTTGGCATCTAAGAGTTTCTTCAATTCCTGACACATGAGAGGNATTTGAAAAACCTTACAGTTCCTAGCGTATGTGTGAGCATCTTTGAACAAAGTGGGCCAATAATAACTGGCTCTCAATATCTTATGAGCGATAGTGTCTACTATGAAATGTCCACCAGCAGGGCCATCATGTAGTTCCTTCAAAACTTTGTTTGCATCTTCACGTTCGAGACATCTTAATAGTACCCAATCATAATTAACTCGGAAAAGTATCAAATTTATGAGGCGATATTGTGCATAATTTAACCTGAGAGCTCTCCTTTTCCTAGGGTTGAGATTTTCTGGGCAAGTCCCATGATGCAGGAGATAAGTGAGTTTTTCATAGCAAGACTCTTGCATTGGGGAAATATATGAAGCTTCACCACACCATAATTCCATTTCATTTTCCCATCCGTGATCTTCATTTACTTGGTCTTGAGCTTCAACCACCAGTTTGCATAACCCTTGTCCTTTGACCAACTTGGTAGGTTTTATGTCCAGATCAAACTCCTAAACTATCGCCATCCAATTTCCTCTTCTTTCCCCCATCTCCTGTTGTGTAAATAGAAATCCGACTGCGGGGTGAGGCATGATTACTTTGGTGTGGTTCTTGAGGATGTAATATTTGAAGTGTTTTACTTCTTTGTACACCGCATAGGCCTGTTTATCTATAGCAGGATGATTAAGTTCAAATCCTTGGAGGTTAGTGCTCATGAACGACACGGGAGCCTCGTTGTTGTCATCATCCTTTTGAGTCAATACTGTAGCTAACGATTGGTCTGAGGCGAAAGTATAAAGGAAGAAATATCTATTAAAGTCAGGACTTCGTAATACGAGGGATTGAGATATAACAATTTTAATGTTGTTGAAAGCATCCTTTCTTTCATCATCCCACTTAAATTCGACATATTTAAGAATCATATTTTGTAAGGGTTTGATAGATTCCGTGATATTGGGAGTGAACTTCCTTACAAAATTGATTTTCCCAAAAAAACACTGCATAGATTTCTTGTTGTGAGGTAATGGAAGTTGAGCTACAGTCTTAACTCTTTTTGGATCTATGAAAATGCCTGCCTGAGATATGATGTGGTCTAGTAACTTTCTTTCCTCTACGCAGAAAATAGTTTTCCTAGGATTTAAGGATATACCGTATTTATCGCACCTATTGAAAATATGAGTTAAGTATTGGATGTGTTATTCTTTGTTATTTGAATACACGATCACGTCGTCCAAATACACTACCACACACTTGTTGATTAGTCCTTGAAATGCTACATCCATGGCCCTCTGAAAGGTTGCTCCTACATTTATTAACCCAAAGGTTCCCGACTTGGTTCGGAAGGTTGTTTTCAAACGATCTTCCTCTGAAACCAGAACTTGGTTGTAACCTGAGAAACCGTCCAGTAGAGAGAAAATCTCTGAGCCAGACATGGTCTGCAGGAGTTTCTCCATTTGTGGGACTGGGTAATTATCCTTTTCTGAAGCTCTGTTGAGGTTACTAAAATCTACGCATAAGCGGATTTCTCCAGACTTTTTTCTCATAGGAACCAAATTTTCTATCCACGGGGAATTCATAACCTGGAAGATAATTTTGGCATCTAAGAGTTTCTTCAATTCCTGACACATGAGAGGTTCTAGGTATGGGTGATACTTTCGGAGATTCTGTTGGAAGGGTTTCACTTCAAGTTTTAACAGGATAGTGTGTTGAATGATGCGGGTATCATAAGTTTTTAGATCTCGGTAGGACCATGCAAAGACATCTTGATATTGTCTGAATAGTTTGAGATAAGCCTTCCTTTCCTCCTTAGATATAGTCATGTCAAGATTTATATTCTTTGGGTTTTCTGGGGCTCCAAGATTTATAATTTCATGCATGGGACAGGAGCTACTGATCTTTGCATTTTTAGGCACCTTAAATCGTTCTTTCAGGTCAAAACTATTTTCCAAATTAGCTATCCCTTTTGGGATTGTGTGAGACTTTGATTTGTCAATAGGTTGACCTATCCAAGGATCAGTTTCTATTGATTGTTCCTAGAATACTTCGTCATCAATAACTAAGTGTTTGAAATTGTCTTGGTTAGTCAGAAAGTTTATGGTCTGTTCATCCCCTTCAAAGATTTTCCAATTAGAAATATTGTTGGTCACCGATGGTTTGTAGAGTAGTTCCACAGTTAATCGGGAAGATTCATAATCTTCTAGAGGTGATAGCCTCGAGGCAGCGGTGGCCAGAGAATCAACAAGAATTTTCTTCACTCCGAGAATTACTGAAATGTTGAAAGCTTCGAAATGCTCTATTAGCTTGTGCACCTCCTGTTGGTAATTCTTCAGGTGTGGATAATTGCAATGTATAGTATTCCTTAATTTTCTAACGATAATCTTAGAGTCTTTGAAAACCTTCAGTTCTTTGACATTTAAATCTATAGCTTTATTTAACTCTTGTACTAGAGCTTCATACTCGACGATGTTGTTTGTGCATTCAAATTCTAGTCTACAGGACATGAAATGAAGTTTACCATTTGGATAAATGAGGATGCATCCTACCCTAGTTACTTCCTATGATTTAGATCGATCAAAGTATATGGTCCAAATTTGTGAACGAAAGTTATCCGATTCTTCTTTCTTATTACCTTCTCGCTCCCCTATCTTTTGTTCTATGATTTCTAGCACAAGTTGCTGACATAAGAGGGATTCCTCTATCGGTATTGATGATTTCTCTTGAAACACCATTTCAGAGTTTTGAGTGAGAGGGACATAAGATAAGAGAAGGGAAAAGTTATTGAAGTAGGAATCGTAGGAATAATTGCCTAGCATAGGGAAATCTGTTGATGAGGGTTCGTTCAAGGTTTCTGGGTCAGTGAAAGTATGTTTCAGATATATTTCCCTATCAATTCTGATCATATTCATGTGCCCTTTTAATGGAATCCAAAGGTGTGCCTAGTCTGTACTAAAGTATCCATTTAACTTCTCACACTAGTCCCAGCTCAATAACAACCTATAACCTTCAGGGATATCTACTACAATGATGTCAATCACTTGCACAAACTTGGGATGTGTCGCTATTCTGATCATTACATCTTTGAGATCTCCCTTGACCTTCTGTTGGCACAGAAAAAGACCCAGGGTTCAATTATTCAACAACGCACCAACAACACCCTAACTACCGACCCTTTCGGAAACACCTGTGAAGTGGATGAAGTCTCACCCGAGGTAGAGGCAGGGGGGTTGCAGGACTCAAGTATCTACAACCTAGCCGAGGTAGAGGCAGGGGGCATTGTAGGACTCAAGTGTCTACAACCTAGATATGACACAGATCTGTAATCACAATAATTAACAGAGCACTTAGCCAATAACATTCATTAGTCTTTAACCCCTTGATTCACATCACAGGTTAAAACCCTAGTTACAGAATAGCACGGTATTAACCCAGATATAACACATCTAACCATTCAACACATAGCATCAAAGAAGATCTAGCAATCATTCACATTATACATCACTAAGAATTCATAGATCTATCTATCATAAAAATGCACTAAGAAAATACATGAACAATATGAACAATCATGGCACAAAGCACATCGATACAGGATATACGTGGTTCACCCCCATGTAGGGATACGTACACTAAATATTCTTCTTCTTTATTATCTTCTTCCAATCTTCTTACATGCACAGAGCCTCAAAGCCAACTCTGCATAGGACAGGAGATCTGTGCGCACTTTTCTAGATCCTCCTTCCCCGAGTAGGTCAAGCACAAAGCCTTCTTAAATCACTTTCACTTAGCTCTGCAAGTCCTCAACACACAGTAGACACAAAGCCTTCTTACAATCACTTGCACTTAGCCAACTTTGATCTCAGATCTCAAAACTTACTTCTACTTACATCACCTAGATACTTATTTATACATTACAAAAGGGGCCTAAACATGGGTAAACCCATGGGTCGACATCCCATACCCGTTACATAAACCCTAAACCCAAAAATCCTATAAAATGGGGCGAGATACCACGATATCCACTTCGCCTGGGTGCTTCATCTTTGACCATCTTGTTGAAGTCCCAAAAATGGTCAAACATGACCAAGGTTCTGCAACAATTGGTCAAGGGCCAACAAGCCCCTGAAACTCACCTATGAATCGTATCGAGTCACTCTTATCTGGGCAATTCTGCTTCGAAGGATTCAATCTTGTCTCGAGCTACCTCGACCTGCTGCTTTACCAGGGCCTCCTGTTTAGCGAACTCTTGAATGAATTTCTCGGTGATAGGTCCTTCCAAGCGCTGTTCTACTGTGGTGACCACTTGTTCCAGATGTGCACCTTGTCCTTCAATCTCTTCAAAAAGTGTGTAGGCTTCGTCCTGCACTAGATGGAGACTTTGGGTCACTTCCATGACTCTACTCTGGATGGAGACTCTGGGTCACTTCCATGACTCTACTCTGGATGGAGACTCTGGGTCACTTCCATGACTCTACTTTGGATGGAGACTCTGGGTCACTTCCATGACTCTACTCAGGATGGAATTGACCTATTGCTAAACTGCGTGCACCTCTTGTGGCCTTTTCATATTTTATACTGCTGAGAGCCGCTTCAAATATGCTTGCACTGTCGATGCTTGTTGCTTCGCCTCCTGGAGCTGTGCCTCCAATATTCTCAGCTCCAGGTCATATTCAAGGTGCTCATAGGTCTGCGCACTATGGTCACTTAGTTTATTGCATTCTAAAGCCAATGCCTTGATTCTTTCGACTACACTCTTGGCAGTTTCTTCTCTCTGATATCACACTTCCTGCAGTGTGCTTGACACTACTTGCAGTTCCATTTCTGCTACTCTTTCTTGAAGCTGCTGAAGGGCTTCAATGAGCTTCCCCACTTGGTTCTCCATTATCTCTTCTTCCATTTGTGCTAGGCTCGACACAGATCAAAGTGCTATAGTGATTACTTCTTTAACTCCCATCTGCTCTATGAGAATTTGGTTTTTTTCTTTCTGGATCTGCTCTTTGTCCTCTGCAAACTTCGCCTAGAGGTAGTCTTTCTGTTACTGTGCAACCCAATGTTTCTCTAGGGATTCCTCCTGTACTTTCTTCAAGCCATCTGTGGCTTGCTCTTTTTCTTCCTTTACACAATGAAGGTGAGCCTCTGTCGCATCTGCTAATCTGCGTAGTTGGGCAGGATCATCTCCCACTTCTATACCTTCTGATGACGGTAGCGCTGTAGACACTGCACGATGCGAATAGAGGGCTTGATGTACCCCTTTCAGCTCTGCCTCATTCCTGTCATACATTTTCTCCTTATTTTCTTCATTTTGTTGCAAAGTATCCTCTGAAGAGTCTTCTACAATTGCTATGATGAGGTCAATATCATCCACTATAANGGATTTCTCCAGACTTTTTTCTCATAGGAACCAAATTTTCTATCCACGGGGAATTCATAACCTGGAAGATAATTTTGGCATCTAAGAGTTTCTTCAATTCCTGACACATGAGAGGTTCTAGGTATGGGTGATACTTTCGGAGATTCTGTTGGAAGGGTTTCACTTCAAGTTTTAACAGGATAGTGTGTTGAATGATGCGGGTATCATAAGTTTTTAGATCTCGGTAGGACCATGCAAAGACATCTTGATATTGTCTGAATAGTTTGAGATAAGCCTTCCTTTCCTCCTTAGATATAGTCATGTCAAGATTTATATTCTTTGGGTTTTCTGGGGCTCCAAGATTTATAATTTCATGCATGGGACAGGAGCTACTGATCTTTGCATTTTTAGGCACCTTAAATCGTTCTTTCAGGTCAAAACTATTTTCCAAATTAGCTATCCCTTTTGGGATTGTGTGAGACTTTGATTTGTCAATAGGTTGACCTATCCAAGGATCAGTTTCTATTGATTGTTCCTAGAATACTTCGTCATCAATAACTAAGTGTTTGAAATTGTCTTGGTTAGTCAGAAAGTTTATGGTCTGTTCATCCCCTTCAAAGATTTTCCAATTAGAAATATTGTTGGTCACCGATGGTTTGTAGAGTAGTTCCACAGTTAATCGGGAAGATTCATAATCTTCTAGAGGTGATAGCCTCGAGGCAGCGGTGGCCAGAGAATCAACAAGAATTTTCTTCACTCCGAGAATTACTGAAATGTTGAAAGCTTCGAAATGCTCTATTAGCTTGTGCACCTCCTGTTGGTAATTCTTCAGGTGTGGATAATTGCAATGTATAGTATTCCTTAATTTTCTAACGATAATCTTAGAGTCTTTGAAAACCTTCAGTTCTTTGACATTTAAATCTATAGCTTTATTTAACTCTTGTACTAGAGCTTCATACTCGACGATGTTGTTTGTGCATTCAAATTCTAGTCTACAGGACATGAAATGAAGTTTACCATTTGGATAAATGAGGATGCATCCTACCCTAGTTACTTCCTATGATTTAGATCGATCAAAGTATATGGTCCAAATTTGTGAACGAAAGTTATCCGATTCTTCTTTCTTATTACCTTCTCGCTCCCCTATCTTTTGTTCTATGATTTCTAGCACAAGTTGCTGACATAAGAGGGATTCCTCTATCGGTATTGATGATTTCTCTTGAAACGCCATTTCAGATTTTTGAGTGAGAGGGACATAAGATAAGAGAAGGGAAAAGTTATTGAAGTAGGAATCGTAGGAATAATTGCCTAGCATAGGGAAATCTGTTGATGAGGGTTCATTCAAGGTTTCTGGGTTAGTGAAAGTATGTTTCGGATATATTTCCCTATCAATTCTGATCATATTCATGTGCCCTTTTAATGGAATCCAAAGGTGTGCCTAGTCTGTACTAAAGTATCCATTTAACTTCTCACACTAGTCCTAGCTCAATAACAACCTATAACCTTCAGGGATATCTACTACAATGATATCAATCACTTGCACAAACTTGGGATGTGTCGCTATTCTGATCATTACATCTTTGAGCTCTCCCTTGACCTTCTATTGGCACAGAAAAAGACCCAGGGTTCAATTATTCAACAACGCACCAACAACACCCTAACTACTGACCCTTTCGGAAACACCTGTGAAGCGGATGAAGTCTCACCCAAGGTAGAGGCAGGGGGGTTGCAGGACTCAAGTATCTACAACCTAGCCGAGGTAGAGGCAGGGGGCATTGTAGGACTCAAGTGTCTACAACCTAGCTAGGACACAGATCTGTAATCACAATAATTAACAGAGCACTTAGCCAATAACATTCATTAGTCTTTAACCCCTTGATTCACATCACAGGTTAAAACCCTAGTTACAGAATAGCACGGTATTAACCCAGATATAACACATCTAACCATTCAACACATAGCATCAAAGAAGATCTAGCAATCATTCACATTATACATCACTAAGAATTCATAGATCTATCTATCATAAAAATGCACTAAGAAAATACATGAACAATATGAACAATCATGGCACAAAGCACATCGATACAGGATATACGTGGTTCACCCCCATGTAGGGATACGTACACTAAATATTCTTCTTCTTTATTATCTTCTTCCAATCTTCTTACATGCACAGAGCCTCAAAGCCAACTCTGCATAGGACAGGAGATCTGTGCGCACTTTTCTAGATCCTCCTTCCCCGAGTAGGTCAAGCACAAAGCCTTCTTAAATCACTTTCACTTAGCTCTGCAAGTCCTCAACACACAGTAGACACAAAGCCTTCTTACAATCACTTGCACTTAGCCAACTTTGATCTCAGATCTCAAAACTTACTTCTACTTACATCACCTAGATACTTATTTATACATTACAAAAGGGGCCTAAACATGGGTAAACCCATGGGTCGACATCCCATACCCGTTACATAAACCCTAAACCCAAAAATCCTATAAAATGGGGCGAGATACCACGATATCCACTTCGCCTGGGTGCTTCATCTTTGACCATCTTGTTGAAGTCCCAAAAATGGTCAAACATGACCAAGGTTCTGCAACAATTGGTCAAGGGCCAACAAGCCCCTGAAACTCACCTATGAATCGTATCGAGTCACTCTTATCTGGGCAATTCTGCTTCGAAGGATTCAATCTTGTCTCGAGCTACCTCGACCTGCTGCTTTACCAGGGCCTCCTGTTTAGCGAACTCTTGAATGAATTTCTCGGTGATAGGTCCTTCCAAGCGCTGTTCTACTGTGGTGACCACTTGTTCCAGATGTGCACCTTGTCCTTCAATCTCTTCAAAAAGTGTGTAGGCTTCGTCCTGCACTAGATGGAGACTTTGGGTCACTTCCATGACTCTACTCTGGATGGAGACTCTGGGTCACTTCCATGACTCTACTCTGGATGGAGACTCTGGGTCACTTCCATGACTCTACTTTGGATGGAGACTCTGGGTCACTTCCATGACTCTACTCAGGATGGAATTGACCTATTGCTAAACTGCGTGCACCTCTTGTGGCCTTTTCATATTTTATACTGCTGAGAGCCGCTTCAAATATGCTTGCACTGTCGATGCTTGTTGCTTCGCCTCCTGGAGCTGTGCCTCCAATATTCTCAGCTCCAGGTCATATTCAAGGTGCTCATAGGTCTGCGCACTATGGTCACTTAGTTTATTGCATTCTAAAGCCAATGCCTTGATTCTTTCGACTACACTCTTGGCAGTTTCTTCTCTCTGATATCACACTTCCTGCAGTGTGCTTGACACTACTTGCAGTTCCATTTCTGCTACTCTTTCTTGAAGCTGCTGAAGGGCTTCAATGAGCTTCCCCACTTGGTTCTCCATTATCTCTTCTTCCATTTGTGCTAGGCTCGACACAGATCAAAGTGCTATAGTGATTACTTCTTTAACTCCCATCTGCTCTATGAGAATTTGGTTTTTTTCTTTCTGGATCTGCTCTTTGTCCTCTGCAAACTTCGCCTAGAGGTAGTCTTTCTGTTACTGTGCAACCCAATGTTTCTCTAGGGATTCCTCCTGTACTTTCTTCAAGCCATCTGTGGCTTGCTCTTTTTCTTCCTTTACACAATGAAGGTGAGCCTCTGTCGCATCTGCTAATCTGCGTAGTTGGGCAGGATCATCTCCCACTTCTATACCTTCTGATGACGGTAGCGCTGTAGACACTGCACGATGCGAATAGAGGGCTTGATGTACCCCTTTCAGCTCTGCCTCATTCCTGTCATACATTTTCTCCTTATTTTCTTCATTTTGTTGCAAAGTATCCTCTGAAGAGTCTTCTACAATTGCTATGATGAGGTCAATATCATCCACTATAAGCACAATCTATGACTGGGACTTATTGGCTCGTGACTTCTTCCATGCTGAGGGTTTCTTCGGGGAAACCTTTATTTTCTTTGATGTATCAGCCTCCATAAGGGGATCCTTAGGTGGTGTCACTTTTCCCAATTCCTTCTTGTCTTCTTCCTCTTTATCTTCTTGGTTCACTTCATCACCTCCTCCTCCTCCAGGTGAATCTGGCGTAGTTTCCTATGATGCGCTGTTTATCTCCTGCACTTCTTCCTTATTATTTTTCTTGGAGATGTTGGGTCCATCATAATCTTATCGAGTGACTATAGGACATTTGATGAGGTCGGGGTCAGATATTTCTTCTTGTTCAACTGGTACAAGGAATTATGTTGGCCATTCCTTGGTTATTTCCTCCATATATTCCACTATGAGTTTGTAATAGTACTGGAGCTCTTCCTTGCATTTGTCCCCATGCGCAGTGATGTAAATGAAGTTCCTATTTGTGCGGAACTTTGCAAGTGGCTTGAAATGATGGAGTGTATTAGACATCATGCGAGGGAAGTATTCAATGGCCCTCTTCAGCTGCAAGTAATAGGTGTGGAACACCGCATTTGATTGCCATTTTTTCACCATGTCGCTCGAATACCAGAGGGTAGTGAACTTCATGGCCAGTGGTTCGAACGACTAGATTTCAGGGAAGGTCACTCCTTTCGACATCTCTCAAGTGATGAAGGTGACGAGAATAAAAAACCAGCTGAAGTGAAACTCATAGCCCTGGTCCTGTGCTTCGCGACAATCTTTCTCTAACTGGTTGACGAGGTAGCTCACCCAGTTCATCTACATCCCTTCAACGCATTTTCCTATGAGTTCGACGACAAACCCCGTGACTTGCATTGGCCTATTCTTCATGACGAGCTTACCAATGATCAACTGGAAAGCTAGGCACATTGCGCCATCTTGGATGGAGGCTACCTTGTAGCCCCGCTTCCCCTTCTCCACATCACCGTAAGTGTCCTTTATTCATTGCACCAGGGCATGATCTGCAACCTTCCCTGGATAGAAATTTTGAGGGTTTGGTCCCTGCATACTTAATCCAATGATCATGTGGATCAGCACTGGATCCACAGTCACGTGCCTGTCTAACCATATATAACCTCCATGGAAGCATGACAGGAGGATTTTGACACATGCGTTAACCTCTTGATGTCTGCCGAAGTGGGGTATCTTCATGACATTGAGGGTAGTGGACCTCACGATTGCCTTAGTCCATGGCTGGGAGAATATCTTCGATTTCTTCCCTGTTGTCTTTGTCAAGTACTTATGCGGTGTGAGCAACGCATAATTCTTTCTATCTCCTAGGTTAAAGTCGATGACCTTAATATCAAGGATCATTCCTAGCTATGGTCCAATTGCGCGTATTCCCTTCAGTAGATATGCAGTGATGAGGGTGTACTCGAAGTATCTCATAACATTGTCATGACTAACCATGCCAGCCATGGGTGGGATGTAGTTGGGCAAGACTGATGGGATGAGCTTCGCATTCACCAAGTCATCGTGATGCTTGCTTCTTTTCTCTGTCATGGTTCAAGAGGGCCCAGATTGACGTGCATTCGATGGGGATGATTGCAATCCTCTTGTCGATGAATCCTGTGCTCCTGTGGATATGACCTTATCATCCATAAGATCTATTAGGATCTCCTCCACAGAATTCTCTACTACAATGCATTCACCTGACATACACGCTTGAGATCATATATCTCAGGTAGGTAGACAAACACTCAAGGTAAGCAAATGGGTGGCGAGGTCTCAGTAAGCATTGTGTGATAGAAATCAGTTCTCTGTGGGCTCTGATAATCAAAATTTGAAAAAGATTCCCTGGTGAGGCATTTGACAGATTAAATAGATAATGTCATAACGGATTCCTCAAACGTCCAGGAATGCCTCAATCCATCTGTTATGGCGCTGTCTCAACGGTCCAATGGCGATCATTCCAGAAATAACTGCATTTCTAGCCGTTCTGGAGCGTCGTTCTAATGGTCGGGATGCCTCCAACGGTCATATTGCTTTTCCATGGCGAAGTTCCAGTCTACGCTGTTCTACTATTCTGGTGAGGTTCACGTTTTGCAAGCCTTCTTTCTGTGGGGTCTTCTCTGGAACCTCATGTAATTTTTCTAGATTTGCTTTATTCTTGCTGAGTTTTCTGGCCTTCTTTTCTGTGATATGATTTACTCGATTCCTCTTTCCATTTTTATTCTTATAGGATATTAGAATAATAACTTCGCACTGTTGAGGGTCTTTCAACGGGTTTGAGTGGAATAGCTCTTCTCTTATTACTTCAGGGGTAGGTGCTATTCTCTTCTGCATGGATAGGTTTTTCAAGCCTTCCTGCGTTTTCTCAACTTTGACATCTGAGTCTCTAGCCCTCAATTGCTTCGAATTGTCCTCTTGTTCTTCTATTAAGCGTGCTATTATCCTAGCCATGAAATCTCTTAATTCTTTCTTTTTCTGTTCTGGAGCTTCCTCTTCTTCTTTCCTTCGGATATGATCTTTCTCAATCCAAGTCCTTCCTAGAAAAAGTGAAAAGGGGGTGCTATTCTCAACAAACTTAATGACCTCAAATTATTCTTCTGTTGATGCTCCATGAACAATCATAGGTACATGGGTAAGTCTTCTAAATAGGGTTATCATATTTCCTTTAAACAATCCTAATCTTCCCAATGAAGGAACCATAGCAGGATTTCCCAAAATTTCCCAAGTACTTTCTGTCATGATATTCACATGTGTTTCCTCATCCAGAACACAGTCTATGTCAAAGTCTCCTATTCTTGTTTCTATACACTCCTTCTCTTTTAAGATCTCTGATAAATTGATGTCTCTATGATCATTCAGTGTTTCTTTCATATGTAGTAATATAGTCTCTGACTCTTTCTGGTGTTCTAGCATATTCTTAGTCTCTTGACCTCCCTCATGGTTTTCTTATCTTATATTCATATTTTCAACTTTAGCAATCATTCTAGGGCAGTCCAACACTTCATGATCAATGGATTTACAACAAACAAAAATAGGACCTCTACCAGGGAATTCCCTAGCAATATGTCTCGGTTTTATGCAACTATAGCAAAGAGTCAATCCTCTTTTTCTCTTAAACGATCCCCAACCTTTCCTGTATTGCACACTGGGATCATAGTGATTAACTTGCAAAAAAATCTTTCTAGGATCCTGCATCCACTTGTTAGTCCAAAAATTCTTTTTATGCATAGGAATAACATATCTTTCATTATTTCTATTAGGTCTATTCACATCAAATATTCTTTCTTCTAGTTGTGCCCTAGTTTTTAGACTCAGACAAAATCTATCAAGCATACCTAGATCCATTCTTTCGAAACAAAAATTTCCACTTATCTTACCTTTATTAGAGCACAAAGCTTTAATATCCTACCTCTTTTGTTCAGATCAGAATTATCTTTTGGTACAAAGCTTCACGATTCAAGTAGAATACTGCGCACCACAACAACAGATCTACACACAGAGCTTTCTCTTTTCTTCAGTTCCAAGAAATCACAGTTTCAGGTCTCGACAACAGAACCATTTGTTGGCATAGGGGCAGACCCAGGGTTCAACGCTTCAACAATGCACCAACAAAACCCTAACTACCGACCCTTTTGGAAAAACCTGCGAAGTAGATGAAGTCTCACCCGAGGTAGAGGCAGGGGGGTTACAGGACTCAAGTGTCTACAACATAGCCGGGACACAGATATGTGATCACAATACTTAACAGAGAACTTAGCCAATAACATTAATTAGTCTTTAACCCCTTGAATCACATCGCAGGTTAAAACCCTAGTTACAGAACAATGCAGTATTAACCCATATCTAACACATCTAACCATTCAACACATAGCATCAAATAATATCTAGCAATAATTCACATTTTAAAACACTAATCATTCATAGATCTATCTATAATAACAATACACTAAGCAAATACATGAACAATATGAAAAATCATGGCACAAAGCACATCGACACAGGATATACGTGGTTCACCCCTGTGTGGGGCTACGTCCACCAACTCTTCTTCTTCTTTATTATATTCTTCCAATCTTATTACATGCACAGAGCCTCAAAGCCAACTCCACATAGGACATGAGATCTGCGTGCACCTCACCAGATCCTCCTTCCTCGAGTAGGTCAAGCACAGATCCTTCTTACAATCACTTGCACTTATCTCTGCAAGTCCTCAACACACCACATGCATGAAGCCTTCTTACAATCACTTGCACTTATCCAACTTCAATCTCGGATCTCAAAACTTACTTCTACTTACATCACCTAGCTACTTATTTATACATTACAAAAGGGGTCTAAACATGGGTAAACCCATGGGCCGACATCCCATACCCATTACGTAAACCCTAAACCCAAAAATCTTGTAAAAGGGGGTGAGATCCTGTGATATCCTCTTCGCCTGGGTGATTCATCTTCGACCAACCTGTTGAAGTCCCAAAAATGGTTAAACATGACCAAGGTTCTCCAACACTTGGTCAAGGGCCAACACCTTCACCTGGGTTCTGTCTAGTTGTATCACATGTTTATCACTCTTGAGAGGAATTGCATTTAGTTTTTTATAGATAGACAGTGGCATAACATTAGAGGATGCTCTTGAATCGACCAAACAATTATGGAGGTTCCTGTTGAAAACTTCAAATGTTAAAAGGAAAGGTGGGACAAAAGGTTTTCCCTTCTTATCTTCCGAGTATGTGTTTACAGTTGGTTTATTCACCGGATTTGTGGGGATTATATTTCTTTCCTGATCATTTATTGTTGTAGGGTTTTCTACTGATTTCAAAGCTTGTAACATGAAGTCCTTTTGCTGAGGGATCCTACATACATCCACAACTGATATATTAGCGTTAAACTTCTTCAAATCTTCAACTACGTTGTACTCCATTTTGGGCGATTCTCAGGTATGGATGATTATAGGGTTCTTATAGGGAGAAAAATGTGCTTTTGGGTGTCTGGGAGTTGTCTTACCCCCCGAATTTTGGGTAGTACCAATATCTTTTGAGACAGGTGGACCTTTACTTCACGTTTTCATAACTGAGACCTCCGTTGGTGGTTCTTGAGACCTAAAAAATTCGTCGGAAGGCATGATTAGGTCAAGATCCCATATCATCATGGCTATTTCTTCTGGTGGGTCAATCTCTTCCTGATCAACAACATTCATAACTGAACTGCTTGGTTGTTCGGTTAGGGATACTTTGTCTAGAAACTGATTGGCCATCAAATTCATGGCATGCACCCATTGAGGGAAGTCTATTTCAGAGTGGTTTTCCTGGTGATAAGTATAGAAAGAATCATACGCCACATTTCCCAGATCGATATTTAAGTTAGCTGGGGGAGGTTCAATCGGATTGAATGGTGGGTTTCTTTTAAAGAAAGGCTTATAGGGCCTTTGGCCTTGGTTTCCCTCCCCAACGCTTTGTTTCATGTCTATGATCTCATTGGACAACTTCTTAACCATGCATTGTAGGTCCTCTATATCCCCACTACCCTTTTTGGGAGCTTGTTCTTCTTGTTTCCCTGGGGATATAGTTAGCAATATCCCTCTCCGGGGAGGGGGTTGAGCTTATTTCCTGGTTAAGGAGACCTGACTTTCTTTGCATCCTTTCATCTGGAATTCAATCATTTTGGCTTCTTCAAAATTCTCAGCTAGGGTTTTCTTGGAAGCCCTCTTGAAAAACATGGAAATGGAAGATGGGAGGGCATTAGCATATACTTCGATTTGTAATTCATGTGTAGGTTTAGCCTTGGGTTGGAATTTGTTCAAGATAGTTGTGAATATTTGATTAAAATCTTTGACCCTTTCCTTTGAACTCATGGTGGTGATGAACAATTCATCCATCAGAGCTCCCGTGGTGGTCTCGTCTGCAAAATTATCTAGAAAATCCTTCTGGAACTTCGTCCATCTAGTTATAGATCCTACAGGTAGATTAAAATACCATGTGGAAGCTAAATTCTCAAACGTATATGGGAAAATCCTACATACTACGTATTCATGTTGGACATTCATAAGTCTGATCGCTAGTATGAATTTCTTGATATGATCTTCGGGCAATCCTGAGGTCTCGGGGTTGAATTTAGGAAGTAACTTCTTTGGATGTCGGGGAAGATTATGGAATCATCCCAGGATGGACAAAGTGTCTTTGGCCAACCACGAATGATTTTTCCGTGGCGGGTTTCCCCTTTCTTCATCATGGTTGTTTTTGTCTTCCATATCTTCGGACTCTGAGTTAAACTACTCTTCTTCCGAAAAATCGTTTGGTTCAGAGACGTCGTCGACTAGCGTTGCAGGGATCAGATTAAGAGGATGTTTGATTTCGGTGATTGTGAAATCTATTAGGTTTTCTACTGTGTGCACAAAAGCCTGGTCGAGAGTATCAAACACTGGTCTACTTACTTATTTTCTTTGAGGAAGTATCATAGCTAAGGGTAATGCATTGATCTGCTAGGCGTACGCTCTTATGATTATTCTGAATTGATTTAATTCCTTGTGAGGAAGAGCGTAAGGTATATCAGGGAACAATTGTTATTCCTTAGGCTAGGGTGAGTTAATTTTTTCAGGAGTACTCAGTGTGTGTGGGCTATCTTGGGAATGAATAACCATGCATGTGGGTTGTTTTGAATCTATAGGATGTTTGAAATACTATGTGAAATATGTATTCAACCATTCATTCTTCAAGCCCTCCTTCTAACGTCAATCCCGTTGATGGGTCCTAAATCCATTTAATTCAACAGTAGGAACCAAACCCGCCACCGAGGCCCAGTTAGACTCTACAACATTTAATAGTGGAATGGTTCTCTAGATCTTGCGATCCAATAGATTTTATCGATGGGATTTATGTTTTCTTGTGAAGGCGTCTCCTTCAGTGTGGACTTTCTCTTTTTTTATTTTCTCTTGGGTGGGACAGATATGAGATGTAAGCCGGTATAAACCAACTTGGTAACAACAGGATTAATTTTAACTACTGCAGAAGAGGCCGAGCTTTGGATAACCTGCTACTGAAGCATGCAGACGACAATTGTATACCACATGCCTAGTACTCTAACGTTAAACATGTGAGCATCCAATCATTGTCTGAGATACTAATTATCAGAAAGAAAACACATATGCGATAAGATAATAGAAAGAAAAATAATTCACCTACTCTAATCATTCATCACATAATAACACAACAATTCATCTTCATCATTAAAGAAAAGAACAGTAAAACATTGCATCAGATAACTTAACAATAGATTTAATAGCTCTTACTCACTACAACATCCATTCATGAAGCGAGATAGGAAATAGTTCTTCTCCACATCCAAGAACACATGCATTTGATGAAAATATAACCTTGTCTCTAGTCCATAAGGACTTCTCTATTAAAGGTAGCTCCAAAATAATTCTTAACAAACCAGAAAAGAGAGTTTCTTGAAACAACCATCGACCCTTGACTAATCGGTCGATGCTCTTATTTATAACATAAAATTCAACTGAAAATAACAGCTAAGTGTAGATAAGTGAACAAAATTCACCACGTGGTGTTCTCTCCTAACAATTTTCTAACAGTCAACTCAAGACATCCCTTTGAAAGGGTGACTTTTCTCATACTATGACCAACTGATGAACAAATCCTCACAGATTTGTGCGTATAGAAATCGGTGCTGTTCCATCGGGGTCACATAGATTTCTCTAACCTCCAATGCATGCACCCAATACTTCACCAGATTAGTACTTAACTACTATAGCACAACCCGAGCTCTGATCAAGTGTTCCATAAATTGTTGCACTTGTCTTGACACTGTGTCGGTCACCTTCGCTAGTCTTTCGGCCCATGAAGAGTCTTTCTTGGTGTGCAATTCGACTATGTCGTGCAAGTCGACAAAGTCATTGGGCATGCCAAACTCGAGAAGTTCGATATCCTTCATTGCTTTGTTGATTTTACCCCAATGTTTCTCACATTTGGCCCACTTCTCTTGAATTTCCCGTTGTGGTTCCTGAGACATTTTAGCCCAATATTCGACCGATTTATTTATGCGATTCAGACTGATTTTGTTCAACACCCGAATGCTGTGTTCTTCTTTATCTTGGCCCTGTTAGACTGCACCAATGTAGTTGAATCTTTCCACAGCTTGCTGCTCCTTTTTGTGCCACCGCTCCATATCCTTGCACGTCGCGAGTGCCATGAGAGTATCTTCCTAGAGCTCGACTATATTCGCAATGAAAAGGTGTCGCTCATTTGTGAACTTGCTGTAGGCCTCTTTGAACTCCCTCCTCAGGTACACCATGGCCTGTGTGGTGTCATGATAATACTTATCTAGATGGCACAAATGTTCCATTTCTTTCAGGGTGGCGACCAACTCCTTTTCATCCTTTTTATCTCTTTCTAGGGTGGCATCCCAGATCACTCTCCCTACACCGATAAGTTTAGATGTTCTATCATTTTATGTGTTTATCAAATATTCCTCTGTAGTGGTGAGGATGGAGTGATCCAATGTAATCCTCCTTTTCTTGGTGGTCCATTGAACAATAGCCTTCTTCTTTCGATCATAGGATATCACATATGTATTGACTAACTCGTCCACATGTTCATGAATCTATTAATCACCCCATGTGAGTGTGTTTCCCATATTTCTAGTGGTATATATTTGTTCAAGATCAGGTTCTTGAACTTCCTCATTGTTCTTTGAAGGTTCGACCTTTTTCTGTCGCTTTTCGGGGATTTGAGTATCGAGCGAAATAGAGGTGTTGGGAATAAACTCGATACTTTTTTGTTCATCGGCCGTTGAAACACCAACTTCCTTTTGTGGGGCTCCTTCCTTTGGCTCGCCCAATCTTGAATTTTCCTTGGGACTGTCTGCTTGGGTCTCCGACGCATTGGGCCTCTTTGTGTCGAGGCCACTCTCGACTTCTTTTTCTTTCTGTGGGACCTCCTCGGTTTGGACCCCGGTAATAGGAGAAGAAGTCTTCTCAGGTCCATTTTCTTCTTGGACACACACGGGGGTCCCGAGAGATACTTATGGTCTTTCATCATCATCATATATCTTTATAAACTCGCTCAAGGGGTTTGAAGTGCTTGTTTCCATTGATACCCAGACTATTTCTAGATGTTTCTAGCTAGTGGCATTGTGAATTCAAGATCATCTAACACAAAAATTTCATAAACATCTATAAATTCGGGGCCTCTTGTACCCACCTGGCTTCTCTTCGGGTTATCGACAGGTGATCCTATCATTTTTGATAGGTTTGGGTCATCTTGTAGCTGATAAATCACCTGTTGTGCCTATTCTAACATGAGAAGTCCCCTTTCTTTTGCATCCTGTGCCAAATGAATATCTTTGCCTTATGTTGGGGCTATCAAGGGAGCTTCAACTGCTTCAGATGCTATCCTTTATTCTCTGGCCCTGAGGGCCTCTTGAGCTGATTGTTCCAGGGCTGTCGCTTGCTCCTCCCAACTCATGGCCTTGAATCTGGTTGCCTTAGGGTCAACCATCCTCGCCATCACCTCATCCCAGTCTCGAGCATTTTTAGTGAAGATATCCTCTTCAAACCTGTCATGGATGTATGGAAAACATGATGATACTTGTTATGCATGCTTCAGGACCAGACCCTTTGGATCGTGCTTGCGAAAACGACTAGTCTGGAATCAAAACTCCAACTAGTTTAACCCTTCTTGATTGTCTTGAGCGGTGTATTTTACCATGTAGAAACCTATATGAAATCCATAAGGTATGAATGGCCACTTCTTATCTCTTACCAATGTAGCATTGTAACCTTGCAGGATGGTTTGATAACAAATTTCCCCTTCTACTAGTCAATCGGGGACATACACAAGTAAGAGGTGTGGTGCTCCGGTGGCTTTGAAAACCATGATGTAGATATCGCACTCATCTAGGTACTAGTGTCCAAATTTTGATATCATATTTTTTTTCTCATCCGACAGTCTTGGGCCCTCTTTCTTGAACAATAGAAAATGAATACGTGCGATAGATTGATCGCAGATGAGAGAGTAGGATTTCTTGTACCTATTCTCCCACAAGATGCTGAAATATACATGGACCAAGAGTTCTGAGGTGTGCCAACACAAGTTCATTCTGGTAAAG